>CAJNSZ010000546.1:0-73084 GCA_905329745.1 Rotaria sp. Silwood2
AATATTTTCATAAAAGAAAAACCTACCCCGGGCCGGGCGGCCCGAGAAAAATGTTGGCCCGCCCGGCCCAATAGTTTTTCCTCGAAGGTCCGCCCGGCCCGGCCCGAAGAGATGGTTGGGCCGGGCCGGGCCGGGCTGGGCTGGGCCGGGTCGGGCCAGGCCGGGCCATCGGGCCGGGCGGCCCGTTTCGAGCCCTGCTACAGAGTCTACATCTTGAAAACGACATTTTCAAGCGGAGGCATTGCATTATTAATTAAGCTAGGCTGTTGGACTACAAAAAATGAATATACATAGTTTATACAACTACATTACTGAATGTATTTACATACAAATATTTCATGATACTGTCATAGATTTACTTTACTTCAGTTGTAAAAAGCGATGTTTATCTATTATCTGTTTTACTCGATCTTACTACTTGTGTTCTCTATGCTTACAACTCTTCATTTCTAATGCCTATAATTTCTTTTTTCTTTATACTTCTATGAGTACGTCTATGACGTGTGTTTGAAAGTGTAATTGACGTCGTTGCCTATTAACTCTTTTTTAAAATTTTTTTTCTGATATCATTCTTGTTTTCTATTATCTTATTTTCTGGTCAATCTTAGCATGACACAACAAACTATTAGTACTAAAAAAGAAAACCTATAGTTTTCGAAAACCAACAATAGAGATATGTTGAGAAAATGCTTCTAGGCATTTTCTAACTCACTATTCAGAGCAAAACTAACAACGTTCGGAGATAAATAAAACACTTTAGTCAACAATATTTTTTTGTTTTGAAAACAACATATACGGGATGCACGAAAGCACAAAGATAAGATAAAGCAACTCGAAAATAATTTTCTTATCATTTTATTTCTACATGTTGATACACCAAAGACATATGAAGTTTTGCTGTCACTGAGTATACCTATAAGTTCCTGATTTCTGTTTGTCAAGTTCTTTCATATACACATAGAATCGAAGATTACTTAGATCTTGGAAGTATGGTCACTCATTCACAAACGTCTTTATCGAGTATTTTTCTCATTCTTGTTCTCTATATTTTGCAAGGATTAAATATTGGACTAGCAGGCAGCATGCCGTTATTTTTAGTTGCTCACGGTGCCACATGGAAAGATCGAGGCACATTCAATTTCGTTCTATATCCATTTTCATTTAAACTTCTTTGGGCACCATTGATCGATGCTCTCTACATTGAACGTTTTGGCAGACGAAAATCATGGTTGATACCCGTTCAATTTAGTATGGCTGGAATTTTATTCTTGTTATCGTTCTATATCGAATCGTTTATAATCAATCTACGCATCATATTGCTTACTGTCGTTTTCAGTTTTATTGTTTTCCTTACCGCAACTCAAGATATTTGTGTTGATGGTTTGGCTATAACCTTATTTTCTGCGACGAATCCTCAATGGGCATCGACTTCGCAAACTGTGGGACAAACGCTAGGTCGCTTTTTTGGTTCATCGTTTCTTTTGACATTTGAATCAGCAAATTTCACCAATCGATTCATTCGCAAGCCGCTTTCACTACCCTCTGCAACATCAGGTTTATTCTCAATCGAACAATTCATACGTTTTCAAGCTCTGGTTATTCTAGTTGTCACCGCATGTCTCATGTTATTTTTTCGCGAGAAACAAGACGTGTCGGTCGTGAATGGTGAAGAAACAAATAGTCTCACTTTACTAGAAACATATCTTTCAATTTTGAAACTTTTCAAAAAGAAGTGCATCCGACAATTGACTCTCATTTCACTTCTCGCTCCAATAGGTATGGTGGCTCTCAATTATATGACCTATTTGTCACTCATAATGTAAGTGAAAGAATGAATTTAAAACTTCTGAATAATATTCTGATTTGAGACTGCAGTTTTCAAACACAAAAAGCACTTTGAAGAGAAAACGTTAAAACATCATTGAAAATAGGATGAAACTCATAAGAAACAGTATTTGACATAGGGTTTATTTTCAAAAGAAAATCGAGTCTTAAAAATAATATTTCAACAAATTCGACAGCTTTCAAACAATAATATTTTACGTTGGTTTTTCTAACTTAAAATCTTAAAAATCATTATAGGAATCATTTTCTAGGATAACATCCCATTTTATGTATTGTCGACTGGCTCAAAACAAATTAACAGATATTATTATTGATGCATTCATTATTATACGAGATTCTGATATTAATATTCTTTCATAGAAGAAAAAGAAGAATGTTGTAAATTAGAATTGTTTTGATCATTTTGTAAATTGAACAAAAAACTTTTTTCACAACTTTCTTTAAATCATATTTAGAAGCCATGATTAGTGTTGAAAGTTCATAAACAAAAAATATTCTTAGAATGATATATTATCTAACTTAGAGCATTCTAGTCTAAGTAATAGACATGTGAAGCATAAAGCAAGCACAACTAAATTATATTACCTCTTCAATTTTCCTTTTAGTCAAGGTGTACCACGAGAATATCTAGCTCTTGTCAACATACCAGTGACTCTCATCACAATTATAGCCCCTCTAATTATTCGTCATACAGAACGCCCTCTCTCTTGGTTGGCTGGATCTTGTTTTTTGTATCTTCTTAGTGGCATACCAGTTGCCGCTTATGTCTATTTCACTCCTCGTATAATCTCCGCAACTTATTATTATCCAGTACTTATTTTACTTTTGGCATGCAATGAATTCATCATGACATTGCGATTCGCCGCGCACGTCGGGTTCTTTGCTTCAATCAGTGAACCACGTATTGGTGGCACGTACATGACGTTTCTTGTCACTGTGCATAATTTAGGATTCGCTTTGAATTCATCGATCATTCTTTATGCAGCAAACTGGTTGCCGAAAAAGTATGCCTATGTTATTTCTGTAGGCATATGCACGATTATTGGCATTGTATGGCTTGGATTTTCGTTTCGAACATTGAAACGTTTACAAGAGCTACCCACCCATGAATGGTACCTGATACCAGAAAAAAACATAGATAATGCGACTATGCCGAATGAACGAAATGAAAATGATCATAGAGCATCATTGATTCTGAACAAAGAGACGGAACAAACTACTTGAACTTTTTTTATAATTCTTGATTGTATGTGTACGTAACAAAGGTATTGTGCGTATTTTTTGCATAGATTTTCTTGACGATAGTAAGAAACCTTTTTGTTTCCGATCGACATTGAACAAGATCGAAAGAAATATTTCTGCTCGATCGAAAATACAATCAATGGATGAATTAGAACCGAACATTTTTCTATATCTTGTTCGTTAAACTTCATTTGTCATTGTAAACAAAGAATTGAAACAATTCATTATATTTTCGATGTTTCTGATGATCAATGTTTCGCCTTCAATAGATTTGTAGAGCAATATAAATGTACATCGTCATAGATCTTCACTCTCAAACCTTCACATTCATGCTCTCAGCTACGTCGAGCTCGATCTGTGTGCTATTTGGTGTTTATTCACTATTGTCAGTTAATCCATACGACATGCAAAGAATTGTTAACTACAGTTGATTATTTATTAGCATCACTAAGATTTATTTGTCAACCACATGTGGAACATCAGTGGAAGTCATGAACAATACTATCCTACTGAGTTCTTCTTTTGATCGATGCTGAAACAATTCATTGAAATGATCGTTTTTCTTTAACAACGACGAAATTTGAACGATGCCCCATGAGATGGGACAATTTCTTTACCCTGTTTCATTGAGGAAACAATACTCGAAAGGCTCATTGTTTTATCATAGAAAAGTTTATTTTATTCTATGCACAACATGAGAAAAATTATGATAATCGAGATCGGTTCAAAGATCTCTATGGCGTTTTGACGTTTTTAACTGTTGTACGATGAACAAAATCGTCGCTGAAATGTAAAGCAAGAGAATATGAATAATCCATTCACAGACCATCGAGTTAAGCGCATTTATTTGTTTATAGTAGCATAACTATTAATATTTTTTTCTGTGCATAGAAATTTGTATTCTATTCTTCGTAACCCAAAAGAAAAGAAATTACGGCAAATTAATTAGTAGTGAGAAAGTTAAAAGTAAGATTATTTTTGATTAGTTAACCTTACTTAACATGTAATCATCATACAAAAAAAGAAGAAAAACTTCATATTTTCTTTTGTAAATAAATGTCAAATTCAATTAATTTATATCAATGACAAGAAACAAGAAAAAAGTGTATTTATGTTATTGTTTGTCGTATGAGAAAAATATGTGGTGTTACAGGTTGTTGATAAACTAGAAATCGACAATATGGACAACGATAATGTGTTTGTAACCAATGAAGAAGACATTCACGATGATAAATATGTTTACATGTTAATTGTAAAAGTATGTCAGATATAATAAAATCTCCAAAACAAATAGAACACTGTGATGAATTATCATTTTTATTATATTGAATTGTTTGTGCTACAATATCAGCTGTAAGAATTTGACTATTATCTAATGATGATATAGTTGATTGAATAATTGTAGCTATGGTTTCATTTAATAAATGTTGTCGAACAACAATTAATGAATTTGTTTGTATTGAAGAATTTATTTCAATTATTGTTTGTGGTCGTGTAGTTCGAGAACTTGGAATTGTTTGAATTATATATGTTGATTGATTAGATGATATTGGATTATAAAGAACTTTAAGTGCCCAACGATTATTAGCTATATTGACATGCATTGAATTATTTGACATAATTTAGTATTATGAAATATTCGCGCAACTCAATATTTGGTTGCTAAAGACAATATTTGAGAATTTGACTATTTATTGATTTCAAATTTTATTAAAAAATAGAAAATTTTATATTGCATACAAAAAAAAAAAGTAGATAAAAGTCAGTTATGTTTAATAAATAAATTAATAAACTCGATAGATTTTTTTTCTTCTTTTCTTGTTTAATCAGTTATCATATTCGCTATGACTGTAGATAAAAATGTATGTCGATGGGTTTATTCATTCATTTTTTTATCTGCCAATATTGTGTGCTCGTTTCAAAAAAGAAAAGGAAAACAAAGAAATATTTATGATGTAGAAACTAATGATTAAAAACAGATCATATAAATATACGTATAATGATCTAGATAAAAAGCAAAGCAGACTATTTTTCATCAAAACGGATCTTATATTTTTATGTTAATATAATAGATTACTTCATCCATAAAAGCAGACGTCTAGGTATTTTATACTATTAAAGACTCGACCGATATTATAAACATAATTTATTTGTCTGAGATCTTATGTCTTTATAGATATTGTTAAAAAACTTAAATTATCAAAGAGTTATTTATGACTCACACAGGTACATTTGAACTGATAGTTTATTTAATTTTGTTGACATTGACACCTTCGGATATTCTCTTATGAAATATCGCTATAAAAAATAAAAATTATGATATTTTCAAAGTTTATATTAATTTAATCCCATCTAATAGTAACAAAATTTTTGTTGAGTTTTTGCTTCAAGCTTTTTTCTTTATGATATATAATATTTCTTTGGAACATATTAACAAGGTAATATATATTCTGTGTTTTATACAAAAAAAAGGAAGGATATATCTTTTTTTCTTATCCAGCTTTGTAATTATAAAATCTATATAATTAAGTATGACAACAGCGAGATTCCGCGGGCACGATAGTCTGGCACTTTTTTATGGACCTATAATTAAACTTGAGAATATTGTTACTGTTTGATCTAAGCGTATAAATCTATTGGATATTCATCTTTGAAATAAACAAAGAATTATACTATGTAATGAACATAGTATAATTTTTCAAATGTTTGATGGTATCAATAGATTTATGTTTAGTAAATAAATTTTTGTATATTTTACAGTTGAATTCATTAGAATTCTTTTACAAAATTCAATTAAATTAACATTAGTCTTTTTTTTTATACTCCTAATTTGAATTATTTAGAATTGTCAAAAGTTATTGATCTACTTTTTTTTTGACAGAAGAGCGTTTGTCAGGTGTACATATTTATTATCTTGTTTGACAGATGTATATAATCTAATATTAATATATATATTTGTAATCTCATTTTACGATTTTCTATTTCAAGCAAAGAGATCTCATATATTAATTAATGCCCATAGTGATATCTGTTCAACAAAATTTGAATTAATGATCTTATTAAATTATAGAACATGACTTTTTTAACATCATCGTCATTGTTTGGCTTACAGTTTTCAGTTCATCACTATAATATAATTATCTTTATTCATGTCGCTGTAATACTTCTTTTTTTTATATATTTTTATCGTAGTTATATGTTCAAGTATCGAATGATATTGTAGTAGATGTCTGTTCATGATCACGGGATGTTTCAAAGTGGTTTTTTTTCTTTTGCTAGTATTTTTTATATGAAAGAGAAATGAAGCCAGAGAATTAAAAGCATTCTAAATCACGCATGCAACCGGAAATAAACACCTATTAATTCTTGCCGTTGATGTCCGTTGCTTAGAAGGAAAAAAAAAAAGGAAATCGGATGGGTTTTTTTCTTATGCATATTTATGACAAATAATATCTTCTCTTATATTTTATATATATATCATTTAGTCAAATATATGGTGGATTTTTTTTCTCAGAATGTATAGCTTTATTTTTGGATTTAATAGAAAAAGAAAAGGAGCTTAAGGTCTACAGGCCCCATCAGGCTTGAAATTTATTAGTCTTGCGATTTTTTTCAGATGAAATTGTTTTTAAATTGCGTAGTGTCACATGAAGTTCTTATAATTTTGTAGAAGCAGAAAAACTCTTTACTATTAAGGAGACTATACCTACCAATAGAATTGTTATGGAACAGCATTTTACTTCTTTCCAGATATTATTAGGAAGTTGGCGGGTGTAGACTTTCAATGTTGTTTATGAATATATGTAAAGATGGAAAGGAAAACTGAGTCGTTCTTGCAACTTATAAAGATGGAAATCGAATGACAAATGGGTTCAATGACGTAGAAAATAGATATATAGTTTATGGAAAACGAGTATAGTATGTAATTACTAAAAAAAGAAACAGAATATCATGTTCAATCCGGTATTTTTTTGTCGAAAAAAAAAGATCTCTTTTATGCTTTTTTTATTTTTATAAACGCTCGTGTCAATAGTTAAGTTAAGACGAACAATTAATGTCTCAATCAAAAAGAGACCTATTACTCTCCATTTAGATCTTTTTGTTTTGTCGAATTCATATGAAGTTCAAACACATTTTTCTAAGAATACAAATACTTGGCTAGACATTGAATTTATCTGGCCTTTACATTCTTTGAATAGAACTCTAGTGAAGCTACTTATGAATACTCGTACTTTTTGAGTATTCATGAATGATACTCGCTCTTGAACGTGAGTATGGCAATCGAGTACTTATTGAGCAATATTAAGTGTTTCCTCAACCTACGTGTTTAGTCTTGTGGGCGTATTTTAATAGTCTATGGAAAATACTACTAAGCATATACATGTTTGTTTAATAATTGTTGTTTTACATCCTTTTTATTTAAATAAAAAGTTAATAACAAAAAAACGCTGACGTACATTATGGTAAATTGAGGAAAACTATCAATATGAGAACGACTGGTGTTAATTATTTATCATAAACATTTTTTAATACAAATAATAGGAACCAAGAAATCTTCATTATTAGAAAAGTAAGTGGCATATTTTATTTTAATCTAATAGAAACCGACTTGATGTATTCAAGTTTATTTTTGGAAACAATAACATAAAGTTTTGAAACAACAAGAAAAATCTATTTTCGATAAAATAAATAATGAAAAATGATAATCATTAATTAAATATAATGTCTATAGATTATTATTTTAAAAATACTTGTTCATTGTGTATGCTTTCAAAAAATTGTTTTTTTCTTAATTCTTTCTTCTTTAATGATGAAGATATCTTTATCTATATCTCATAAGGTAAGAGCACAGTAAAATACAAACGATGAAAAAAAAGTATAATAAATTATTCAATCAGATATAGCTGTTTAATGTCAAATAGACATGTTTAAATTCCGTACTATTAGCAATCATCTAGTAATTTCTAAAAATAATAAATAGATAATTAAATTATTTATCTATAGCATTCTACATAAGTTTTTATAATTTAAAAACATAGGTTGCCTTTTTTTTTTCATTGTGTTTTTATAGTCAATCTTAAAAATTTTAGAAAATGAAATTAAAACTCTTTTGCATGAATACATATTTAAACGAATATTCAATAGTTAATTATTTAAAATGAAAAATTATATATCTCTTCTTTCTTTCTTCCTGAAGTCATCATTTATGAAGATCATATCAATGGCGTATCAGAAAAAAATTAAAGGATTAACTACAAAAAAAAGTCATTAAAAACAGCTTTTCTTTATTACTTTTTCTTTTTTTCATTAGGTCACCTCATTGTTCTTTATTATACATAACTTCAATCTGTCGTTTTCTCAAATTGTCTATAAGTACTTTGTTAAATATTCTGTAAAAACGACAGGTACGAATACCAAACTTGATACTCAAATCGTCACATAGGAATAATTCTGTAAAGAAAAATTCTTGATAGTACTTATCAATGTGTAGAAAAAGTTGACAGACACATTAAATTTTATGAGCATTCACAGGAATCAATTTACTATAGTCCTGCTGAAATGTTCTTCTCGTTGAATAATTACATTCATTTAGTAAATTGATTCATAGAGAAACTCTTAATAATTATATAAGATATAAGGGAAAAAGAAACTCTCTTTAAAGTTTAGCATATAACATCCAATGTTCAGTACTTAATAAAAAACGATGAATGAAATTAGAGAAAAAAAGAAAAACATATATTCATTTTTTTTTATTTAAGATTTATTTGATGTTCTCTAATGGAATATGGATCCCAACACAACAGAATCATTCGAATCGCTGTACGATGCATTAAGCTATGTTGGTTTTGCTTCAGGTTTATATATAAATCAAACATTAATTTTACCACAAAGACAATCAATTTGGTCATCAATTTTAAATCTAATTCCACTTATATTAGGAATTATTGGTTTAATTTTTAATATTCTTGCACTATTAATATTTACTGCATCAAAAACCTTTCGGCAGGGCTCATTTCGTTGTTATATTTATGCTTTTGTACTTGTTAATTGTGCAAGCATTTTAACGTAAGAAATCTTTCAATGAAAATAAGTTCGATCAGACTTTCAATTATTCAAATCACAGAGAATTAATAATCGCATACATATATTAACTACCAAAGTGCTTTTAACCTTATAATGGATAAAAATGAAAAGAATATAGATAGATGTCAACCAATTATTTAATAAAGGATAGAATATTTTGTCAGTAATATATTAAATTAAAAATTATCTCGTAAAATTTACTTAATCATTCTTGAGTTTGAATACTACTTTGAAGTCTTTTGTAATTATTATGATTATTAATGAACTAGATATATTTTTTGGGTTTTAGACATTCATGGCTTTATCTAGTATTTTATATTGTTAATCCAATGTATTTATGTAAATACATACAATATTTACAACAATCATTAGCAACAACGTCACTTTGGATTATGGTTTTATTATCATTTGAACGCTCACTTACATTTAGACGACCATTAGCAGTTAAGAGTATGTTAAAATCACGTACAATATGTTTAATACTTATAATTGTAACATGTTTATGTTTTTCACTACATCTTGATGAATTAATTTCTGTTGATATAAAAGCATATCGTTGGGTAAATTTTGCTTATGGTCTTTGTTCAATAAAACGTTATTTAGGTTTAGCAACAGATCGTATTAAAATTTTGACACATTCACTTTCATTTATACTTCCTTTTTTATTTAATTCAATTCTTGATATCTATATATGTTCGAATATTTGTCAACGACGTAAACGTTTATTTAAAAGATCATCATTAATTATGCTAAGTCATAAATCTTTTCGATTAAAAATTACTTTAACCAATGAAATAACATTAACATTATTATGTCAATCAATGTGGTTATTAATAACATATTTTCCACGACATCTTTATTACTTTTTGATATCATTTAAATTAATAGATGATCATGATCGTGATAATTCAACATTAGTTTTTTTAATACGACAAAATTTACTTATGTATTTAGCTTTTTCACCTACACTTTATGTTATATTAAGTCCAACATTGAGAAAAGAAATATATTCACATTTAGGTCAATCATATGAACGACATAGAAGAACAAGTTCAGCTTATGTATTAAGTGCAAATAAACGATTAGAAAAATTTATCAATGATCATCAACCTTTACCACGTCAACAAAAATATATAGCTTCATTAATTGCAAAAAGTGAAGAATTACCACAAAAATTTCTTCCAACTCCGATGAAAATACCAAGAAAATGTGTAATTAAATATAAATCAAAAAGTTCATCATGTTTATTTATGCATAGTAATGAATATGCATTGAATCATTTTAAAACACCGGAACGATCGTCAACATTACATCAGTGATATAAAACTTTTTTATTAATTTCATCACGAATATAATTATATATATATATGTGTGTGAAATTATTTATTTTGTTTTTCTAAATATTATTTGTACGTTTAACGTTTACTCAAGAAAACAGTATTAAGATTCTTTTTCTGCAGATAACAATTTGTCTTTTGCATATGAAATATATTCTTTTTTTAAAGTTAATATAATCTAATCTATGAATAAACTTTGATCTGTCACATGAACAACTCGTTATAATTAATTAGAATATTATGTTTATCTATTCGAAAAAAACAAATTAGATCACGTACTAATATCCGTGCGAAGATAAAAGACGCATAGATATAATCTCAGTAATTGGACAACGTTAACATCTAGCGATCTGTGGTTTTCAGCAATAGAATGAAAAGAACTCCGGATGTCGTTTTGTTTGATCTTATAATAAGCCAAACTTTTTTTTTTTTACAATTTATCTTCTTCACAAAACAAGTCAAAAAAAACAGCAGAAGTTTATATAATTTGACTACGCGATTTTGTTCGCTCAACTTTGAAATTTGAGAAGATAATTAGTTGAGTCGTGCCCTCAACTATATTTTTGAAGTACATGCCAAAAATCAAAATTACATTAAAATTGAACATTGTTTTCATGCATGTTTTGTGAAAATAGTGACCTTTAAAATCAGTTTGTCTTATATAGTATTAGACGGAAAACAAATATGTCCGGATTACTTCTCTTTCAATTGCAGGTCACTAGGGACCTGTAAAATAATTTTCGAATTGAACAATAATTCGAAAAAACAAAATTATACATTGATACGATTGATTCTTTCAAATGAAAATGAAAAATTTAAATATATTTTAATTATTCTTTGCTTTTTATATTGACCTTGAGATTATCGTATACATACTTATGTAAATTCGAACATTAACTGTTGTGTATTATATAAATAAATGTATCTGTTCTACTTTCTTGATAAAGCTTCAAGAAAATTTATTTTAGCGGAAATTATTGCTTTCATTAATAAGAATAAAAAATTAACATCAATATTGATACTCATACTATCTACGTAGTACTGGTTGTCAAACTAATTACAACTTTAATTTTTGCAAATGATCAATGATAACACTATTTATTGTTTGTTATCGTTAGAAGACGAAATGTATATATTTAATAAAGAAAAAACAAATAGTTGAATGTATTAATAATAAAAAATATGTCGATATTTACTGATAAGCTAAAAATTAATATTTATGCATGAAAAAAAAAATGTCAAAAATGTTTTTTATAAAAAGTGGAATTACACAAAAATTTGAAATAGAACTCAGATAAGAGCGATCTCTATCGAAAAATGGTGTCATTATCATACTATCATATTTTGAATACCGTCATTTGATAAGAGTATCTTTACATACTTTCATAATCATGACACTACAATATTTTAGTCGATATCAATATTTATTATTTTATTCTATTTTCAAGATTAACTTTAATTCATCTAATGGATTCTCAACCCATCATTCGTGATCTTGTCTTAGCTAATATTATTCCACCATCAACATCACCTGGAACATGTGTTCAATTAGTTGAAAGTGATAAACATCCATTTGGTCATACAATTGTCAATACAAAAAATGATTCCATATCTGATCCTCAAGATCTTGTTAATTTAGCTAAACAAATTGAAACATGTGATGCATTTATTCGTGCAAATGTTTCCAATCGTTTACAAGTTATTGTTAATCAAGTTAATTTTTTACGTCAAGAAGCACAACGTATTTTAGTGAAAGCACGACGTGATGATGAATTAAATCATTCAGCATGTAATCTTGTTCGACGACCTGGACAAACATATTATTATTATGAAAGACAAAATGGACAAAAATATTTATCAATTATGCATCCACAAGATTGGTTAACAACAATAAAAAATAATGGTTGTCCACATCGATTTCTAGGTGCATATAAATTAGAATATGATAATTCTTGGACACGACAAGCAACAGATTTTGATGATGGATTAGATGATCCATTAGATGAATTAAAACAAAAAACGACTGATACACAACAAAATCGAAAAATGATTGAGTTCCTAATTAAATCATAACAAAAAAAAAGTTGTTGTTGTTGTTTTTTCTTGAAAAATAAATTTATCGATTAAATATCGTCTAGTGAAAAATAATAATCAATATTGTTGTTGTTGTTTTTTTTTCAAAAAAATAAAACATACATCTATCCGGAGGTCAACTTCATTTTTAAGACATATATTTATCATTCTATAGAAAAGTCATTTAAACAAATGTACAATGTATTCATAAGAAAATGAGACCATCTGTTTGAACAATTTAAGACACAAGAAATTATTTACAATGTCTCGAGAGAAATTGACAAGTACCGGAAAGAGAAATAGCTATATAAGTATAATAACAAACGCTTTCTTCTTGGTCTATTAACCTTTTCTCGGTCAGGCTTATTCGTCTTTAACCGAAGAACAACAACTAGCTTGATTTGACCGATAGACAAACATTCGTTTTCCTGTTCTTCTTCTTCTTCTTCATCTTCATCTTTTCGTTCATCAAACTGAACTATTCAATTAAAACAATGACCAACGTTTTTCTTCTTTACTCTCTCTCTCGTCGACCCTATATATGTCCGTATATGGTAATCGTCGGTCAAAACACAAAGTAATAGAATAGTTGAAATCCGCGAGAAAGAGAGAGAGAAAAAAAAAGAAATGTGAAGAGCAAGAAAAAAAAACAGCGCGCGCGTTATTCGTCGACCGAGAGAAACACGAATAGGCAGCTGTTATATTTTTCATCTTTGAAATTTCGTTTTTTTGATTAACTTTCCAACATGTGTGACGATGATGTAGCAGCACTTGTTATTGATAATGGTAGTGGTATGTGTAAAGCTGGTTTTGCTGGTGATGATGCACCCCGTGCAGTATTTCCATCAATTGTTGGTCGACCACGTCATCAAGGTGTTATGGTTGGTATGGGACAAAAAGATTCGTATGTTGGTGATGAAGCTCAATCAAAACGTGGTATATTAACATTAAAATATCCAATTGAACATGGTATTGTTACAAATTGGGATGATATGGAAAAAATTTGGCATCATACTTTTTATAATGAACTTCGTGTTGCACCTGAAGAACATCCTGTTCTTCTTACTGAAGCACCATTAAATCCAAAAGCAAATCGTGAAAAAATGACCCAAATTATGTTTGAAACATTTAATACACCAGGTAAAAATTGAATAGATTGATAAATTAAAAATAAATACTATTGTTATTTTTTGTTTAGCAATGTATGTTGCAATTCAAGCTGTACTTTCACTTTATGCAAGTGGTCGTACAACTGGTATTGTACTTGATTCAGGTGATGGTGTAACACATACAGTACCAATATATGAAGGTTATGCATTACCACATGCTATACTTCGTCTTGATTTAGCTGGAAGAGATTTAACAGATTATTTAATGAAAATTTTAACTGAACGTGGTTATTCATTTGTAACAACAGCTGAACGTGAAATTGTACGTGATATAAAAGAAAAATTATGTTATGTTGCATTAGATTTTGAACAAGAAATGGCTACAGCTGCATCATCATCATCATTAGAAAAAAGTTATGAATTACCTGATGGACAAGTTATTACTATTGGTAATGAACGATTTCGTTGTCCTGAAGCTTTATTTCAACCAAGTTTTCTTGGAATGGAAACAGCTGGTAAGAATATTTTTCTATACTATTTATATTATTTTCTAATGAAATTACTTTTTTTTCCAAAGGTATTCATGAAACAACATATAATTCAATAATGAAATGCGATATTGATATACGTAAAGATTTATATGCAAATACAGTTCTTTCTGGTGGTTCAACAATGTATCCAGGTATTGCTGATCGTATGCAAAAAGAAATAACATCATTAGCACCATCAACAATGAAAATCAAAATAATAGCACCACCTGAAAGAAAATATTCCGTATGGATTGGTGGTTCAATTTTAGCATCATTATCAACATTTCAACAAATGTGGATTTCAAAACAAGAATATGATGAATCAGGTCCATCAATTGTTCATCGTAAATGCTTTTAAAGAAATTGGTTTTTTTTAAACAAATAAACAAAAACATTCAAAAAAAACAAAAAAAAGAAAAACAATTTTGACCCAACTTATTCTTATTGTTTGTGCGCGCGTGTGTATCTTCTGTGTATGTCTCGCGTTGTTCTTTAACATCATAGATTTTTTTCTCTTTAAAAAATATATAATATATATTACAATAATGTCTTCTTGTTTTGTTTTAACCAGATATGTTGTGTGTAGAAAAAAAAAAAGATTAAGGTTACATAAAATTAGTTCACAAAGAAAAAAAAAAAAGAAAAGAAAAGAAATCCCATTTATGAAGAATGAAATGTTCCAATAGCTCCTTGCATTAGTTCAATCTAAAAAAAAACAAATGCATAATGAAAAATTACAAGATGTTGTTCCAAAAAAGAAAAGTCAAGTGGTGTTATTAAAGATGTTTGTTTTAACAGAAATAATATCATATGACAAACGAAAGCTAATAAAAAACCTGCCCTCTCAAAGAATCTTCACAATTGAGTTTCTAGATAAGAAGTAATGTTAAATCCGGTCATCATCTTCATTACCGGAATTGGAAATACAATGGTTGAATTTTTCTCTGATGCAATTGTTGTTAATGTTTGTAAATATCGTAGTTGAAGAGCTGTTGGTGATTGCATGATCACATCGGCAGCATCTTTCAATGCTCTAATATATAAAAAAACAAACAAACGTAATAATTTGACTCTAATCAAATAATATGATCTAGACCTTGCTGCTTTTTGTTCACCTTCAGCAGCAATTACTTTAGCACGAGCTTCACGTGCTGCTTCAGCTTCAGCTGCCATAGCTCTATAGACACGTAAAAGAAAAAAATCATAAAATTGAAATCATTCAATATATTACCTTTGAAGTTGTACAGGTAATCGTACATCTTTACTAAACATTAAATGAAAACAATAATTAAATGATAACTATTCAGATAAAATATAACTTACACTTCAACACGTTCAACTCGAACTCCCCAACATTCAGTACCTTCATCTAAAGCAGCCTGAAATAAAATAATTATTATTCTATATAATAAAAATATTCTTTGAATTATATACCTGCATTGTTTGTGCAATTGATTCTCGATCCGAAAGAATCTCTTGTAAAGATTTAGTACCAAGACTAATAACAAAACAAAAAAAAGAAATCATAATTATCTAATGTGACTATTGATATGCCAATAAATGGCGCCATCTATCGATAGGTGTGCTGGTACATTATTAGATAGAGAAAGTCCTTCTCTAAAAGCCTACGTATATTCCTTTTCTTTAGTGACAAACCATATAGTCGTTTTTCCTTAAATTACGCATAAATATCACTTACACATTACGTAAACTAGTCGCAGCGAGTAATTGTGTACTTTTTGGCGCATCTTCAACATTGGTAATAGAAATAACTGGATCAAATACTCGAAAATACACAACAGCATCAACAGCGACTGTTACAGAATCTTTTGTTAAAATCTATATACATACATATATAGATATATAAACAATAGAAATAATCAATATAAATGATTCTAAACAAACCTCTTGGGGTGGTACATCAAATGTCACTGTTCTTAAATCAACTTTTGTATAAGCATCAACACATGGGACAATAATAAACAGACCAGGTCCCTATATTATTTTAACACACATGAGAACAAAGAAAAATTTCTATATATATACATGTATAGAAAAAAGACATACCTTGGCACCACCAAGTATACGACCAAGTCTAAACATAACAGCACGTTCATATTCTTGCACGACCTATACATTATTAAAATGGAAAGAAAAATTATTTTATTTTTTGTAGAAATAAAAAAAAAAAGAAAGCTCTTTGTAGTACTTTGAGACAAACAGTAAGTGAAAATGGAAACGTTATAAATATGAGTACATAGGATAAAATAACTAATATATATCCACAAAGGCCAATATGATAATCTTCATGAGACGCTAAATGAAAATAAAAACCAATTTTTTTTTAGAAATAATAATTAAAAAGAAATATTATTTATCTTCTAATAAAAACAAAACGATTACCACTATGTATTCTAGGCATTGATGGCCTAGCAGTATATGCTATTGGTAAAGTATGTAGGTATGATCCATGTAATTCGCGATTTCTATTATCTTCTCCTATTATCATTCTACCAATACTCGTCATATTGTTAGCTATCATGCACGAAAATGAGAATTTATGCTTCTGATTATCTTAATGTTGATCATGTTTTGTTTGCTAGACTATCGTTTTTTTTTTCTTCGAGACAATAAGGTGTTTGTTTATTTGCTGTCGGAGTTGATTTGAAAGATTCATGATGTTCGTCTCGCTCTCTATTTGTTCCCTATAGCTAGATTAGATTTCTAACAAGGACAATTAGTTGACAGAACAAATGACAGTTATATAATTGTCAAATGAAAGAAAACGTTTAGGTTTTTTTTTTTCTTTGATGAATTCCATATGATAATATTTTATTCTTACTTGTTGGTCTCATGCTTCTTGTTTCAAACGATGATGTGTTCATAGAAATGAATGCTTGACGTGACAAATACACTTACTGGTCGCACTCTTGCTTTACAATTCACGGTAAATGTGTTTCCGTTGTCTTCTTTTTTCTTCTTCTTCTTCTCCTTTCCTCTGTTCGATTTTTTTTTAGTCTTTGAGTCATTAGAATGGTCTTCTCTCTTCTCTCTCTCTCTCTCTCTCTCTCTCTAGTCTATATATTACTCCGTTTTTATTGTGCTATCCACACACACACACACACACACATGCCTCGTTCCAATTATGTAATTGGATGTCCCTTGATAGTCTATATATACAAGACATCTATGAGACAGTTCGTCATATCTAGTTGAAATCTGATCCATCTGCATTCGATGACACGTGAAAAATTGATCGATCTATCGTAGTTTTTTTACTCTAGAGAGTTCATCTGAAAGTTCAATATTTCTGATAATAATAATTTATTGATAGAAGATACCATCATCATCAACAACAACAGCAACAAGAACAAATAAAATGTTGATGATATACCACCCATCATTATACTATATTGTTATTATTTAAAGAACAATAACTAAAAAGAAGCTAGAATGGCGGAAAGATTCAATTTGTGAAATGCGTAGATATTATTTGTTCAATTGATCATGTATATAAATATATATATACGAAGTGATTAAATCAAAAAAAAAAAGAGAAGGAAGTGATGTTACTTAAATAAAGAAATATATAGGACATTGAAATTTATTTTCCCTCACCTGCCCAATTATATAAAGCAGCTGCAATTTTCTGTCGTGAAGATAATCGCCGTCGTGGCATTGCATTCGATGAAATATTTTTATATTACACGCAATATAAGAATAATAAAAGAATGTCGAATATTAATCTGCTTATCGATTTGATTGGATCTCTTCGTTGGTTCTATTTCTTTTTATCTCTATTTCTTATTTTTTTTTTCTTTTTCTTCGAGCAAGTTAATTCAAATACGCTTGAGAAATCTATCGAGAGAAAGAGATCACAGACATGCTGATTTTGTCATTATTATAGACATGATCAGAATTACAATGTTATTTAATGTCAAAAATAAACATAGAACAAGATCTTTCTTCTTTTTTTTTATGTCTCTGGACAGTCTCGTTAATAACAGTCAAGGATTAAGCTAAATCTATATATTTTGCGGTTTTTTTTTCTTCTATATGAAATCAACATCTGTATTATATCCTAATTTATGGATACCTGTATGGTTTTTTTCATGCGTGTAATTGCCAGGTCTATGATTGTATGTTGTTATTGGAAAAGTTTGTACTGATGACGTTGTTAATCGTTGACGTCGTTCATCATCTAATTTCCAGTTAGGATATTGCTTGCTGCCACTGCGCATGAATGAGTTTTGTTAGATTTTTTGCTATGTTTTGGACATGTAAATTGCTTTTTGTCTTTCTAGTTTTGCCTTTTTTCTCTTAGTTGTATACAGATGCTAATACGGACTATTATCAGTAATTATTTATTATATACTATGATATAATGATGATAGCAACGACGACTATACTATTATTGTTGTCCTATTATGTAGAAGAAAATCTAGTAGATAGATAGAAAAGAAGAAAGAAAAGTATTGCATTTAGAGTTATAGCAGAGAGACAATATTCTCTCTGAGAATTCGAATTAAGAAAGAAAGGGTGACGATCTTGCCGATCAAACAATAGAAGACATAGTTAGTCTCTTTCTCTCAAAAGATTTCCTGCGGCTTTCTTTCCTCGTTTCATCACCATCTATACTTTCTTTCGCTCACGCACATTCTATCAAGATAGATAGAATGCACAAGCACATACGTTAATAATTCTATCTTCATCTTCCCTCTTATAGACACTTTTTTTTATTTTTTATATAAGATTGATATTAGTTTATCGGCATAGTTTTTGTCGGTGACGACGGCAACAGCTAAATCATTCAACATTGTTGTCGTCATCATCATCTTTTCTAGAAAGGAAATTACATAAACGTTGCATTATTCTCTGTATATAAATATGTGTTATAAAAAAAAAAAAAAAAAAGAAAAAAAAACATGTATGGTGAATTCATCTATGCTGTGTAATATGCAATCGATATATATATATATATAATTGGTAAAACAGGCACCATGCTGAATGACATTAAAGAGCTTCATTCGAAAAGCTTTGCAGATGGTTCATTGGTGTTCTTTTCTTTGACGTGGCAGGATCAACAATTGTTGTTGTATGTTGTAAATTGTGATATGTGTACGATGATATTAACAGGAAAAGAAATGATTTATATCCTCATTAACATGCAACATCATGTATCTGATACCGAACGGGCATATATCTGTTTGTAATCGATCAACTTTATTGTAACTGTCGATTGATGAAATAGAACAAAAGAATTCGATTTTATATATTTCACACTTAGAAGTCACTAAATGTACTTAAGAAAGAAAGTATCTTTTTTTCCTGATTAAGTTATGTCAATTCTATTCTTTTCTTTTTTTTATATGAAATAAATTATTCTTAATCTAATTTCTAATCAAATGTCAATACATCGTTAAATTTGTTTATGTTCATCAGCTTTATGGTCAAATTCATAATCAATATGAACGAAAGCACGTTCGATTTCAGATAATGATTCAAGTTTCATTTGTAAATTTGTACCAATATCATGTGCTTGTTGAATTTGCATATGTCCTGGTAAACCAATGTCAACTAATTATATTATATAAATGAATTTATTATTAAATATTAAATTAAATTTTTACCTTCGACAAAAAGATCAGTACCAAAATGAAATGCTTTTACCATATCAATTTTTGTAAGATGTGGTGAAAAATGAATAGCAATCCAAGTTATTAATTTTAGAAAATCTGGATCAGCAGTTATACCAGTTAAATGACGAATATGTACTATTTAAGAATTAAATATTTGAAAATTTTAATAAATAAATATTTTCATACGTTACCAGTAGCTTGAAGAACCCATGAAATAATAATATAAATTGAAATGATTATTGCTCCAACTAGATTGAATGTTACGAAAGAAAAGAACTGTGAATTAAACAATTTTAATTCTTTTACTTGGATCAATTACAATACATCGTAGATCAATTTGTTTTAAAACAGCTTGACCAGCTATAAAATAATTTCTTTGTAATTTTTTTTTTATATAGTATATCTTACCCAAAAGGCCAGAAATGAGTGCTACACAATTAGATAAAACATCATTACGATGATCTTGTGCTAATGCTTTAATTGTTTCGACTGGAACATGACGACAACAAAAGTATAGAATGATCTTGAGTACTATGTAAGAAAAGTTATTAAGTTCAAACAAAACTATACTTTTTAACTATTTCATGTTGAAGATTTATTCTAATTCTATTTTTTTTTCATGCCATATTGGAATAAACGTAAGAATCATTGTTAATACCAAATGAAAATGAAATGTATGGGAAAATAGAAAATTAGTTATTATATTAGCACTATCAATCCAATATATCGTGTTATCTTAGCGTTTCATCAAAAAGAGAAATAATTATTACACGATAACATTTCTATAGTGAGTCTACTGAATTAAAGAATTAGAAAAGACCTAAAAGGGGGCGTTCCCATAAACCTTTGAAGCTGTATCAATCTAATCTTACCAATCGTTATACACATAACAATAATTGGAATTGGTTTTCTAATATTCATGTTCACTTCAGGCATTTCATTTGTATGATTTGTAATATATTGAATGTCAGTAAACAATCGTTTAATAGCTTCGGAAAGTACTTGTATTGATGCTGAACACATAATAACAGAAAGTATGATGATAGCAACTGGTTCAAGTCGTTTTCGTCCAGCTGGATATCTATATTGGTTTCGATGTCGGATAGCACGTGCTGTCCAAAATAGAATTATACTTGAAACAAGATCAACTGCTGAATCAATAACACTTGAAATAATTGATAATGAATTAGATAGAACTGAAGCCATAATTTTAATAAAAAATAAACACTAAAATGAAGTATACATTCTTTTCTTTTTAATTACTAGTTTAGTGAATTAATTACAATATTAATAACAAGTGAAATAGTTGTAAGAATTTGAACACGTTTTTTAAGATTAATTGTTGTTTGATCAATCAATTGTTTTTTATGATTGAGAACGTCAGCATATTTATCAATAATAGCATTTTGACGTTCATAAAAACGTCTATATCGTATTCAAGATGAATAAAAGATATTTAGAAAAGGATTTTACTTGACTTGTTTGGAAAGAGTTTTTTTATTCGATAAATCATATCGTAACGAGAGAAAATGTTCTATTGAACCGTAAATTGAAGTTTCATTCAATGATTCATCTAAATGTTTATGCAACTACAATAGACATTTTTACCATTCAATTAAATCATTGCTCACTTAAACAAGTTGATTGTTTCGATAAGATTATTTTAGATTTAGAAGAAGTCGTATAATTAATATTAAATGGAGCATAATGAAATGTGATACTTGACTGTTCATTGTTTCTGTCTCTATCCGACGACATTATTGAAAAGAGCTTTTATGAATCATTTCTATTTAATCGATGATTCACTCTAAAAAATTGTTTAATAAAAAAGAAAGAATTTATGACCGAAGTAATTGTGAACGAAATAAACTATGCATTTTTATTTAATCATCATACAATAATTTTTCCAATTGTGATGGATAATAGTTCTTGGATTTTAGAGCACATTCTATTTACATATTGATCTAACTAACATATAGAATTTGAATTTAACATACATCAATTATTAATGTGGATTCTTTGACGATTATAATTGTATCAATTATTTAGTAAATGAATTAATATGAGATTGTAGTTAAAGTTTTTAAAATTCCCTTTTCTATTGAATGAATTTTGTATTTGAAATGTTTCTTGATTCCTTTTTTATTTACGAGACAATATAAGTTTTTTTTAAATTAAATTATAGAGAAAACAATTAACAATTTATCTAGCGACAAGGAACATCAGACATGAGTACAAACACGAATTGCTTTAAAAATTTCTCATAATTCATATAATTTTGCTTTCTTTTGATGCTTATGTCTGATATATTTTTCGCTATTCGACAATAAATATACGTTGTTAGTTTTTTGCAACGTTTCAATGGATTCAAAATGTGTCAGTCTTATACGAAATAATGTAGGTGTAAGTGTGGGTGTTCATTCCTTGGATACCAATACCCACACCCACGCCGACACCCTTTTTAGAGATATTATCGAGAAAAATTCAATCTGATTTGTATCTTTTTTAGGAAGACCAATTCGCTCGTTTACATTTAGGATTTATTTCTATTAAAGTATCTAGATATCTATTTTAATTGAAGTAAAAACAAGTTAAACAAGATTTCTTTTCATTCTAGAGAATCTTAACAATTTTCTATTTGTTGAATATATTTCAACTATGACATTTTAATTATGAGATTAAAGACATCAGAAAAATCGAAGATTTTAACTGTAAAATATCAAAAGGGTGTGGGTGTGGGTGTGGGTGATCTCTCCAATGACGCCCATGCCCACACCCACACTCATATCACCCACCCGTATCCCCAGTATCTGCAATGTATCATACGTATCTCGAAGGTATCGGCTGTATCGCCAATGTATTCTCGGAATTCTATGGATTGTCACCTTATCCTGGATAGACGGAGTCCGTCTTTTCTCCCTTGACTCAGATAATTCAGTAAACGCAAAGGATTGGATGTTTTTTTTAGATCTTTGCAGAAAATTCAACGAAAAACTACCATAGAAGATTTAGGGTGTTGGTGTAGTTGCGTGTGTTCGTATGATATTTTCTCTGCTGGCACTTGATGGAATTTAGGAACAAACTCATAGAAGATATCAAATGTCTATTTGCCAATCAGACAGTTATTTCATCTTTATCCAGTTACGATATGAGCGACTAGCATTCGTTAGATCATTGCACTATGGCAGCAACCCATTTTTTCAGCAGTTGTTCTACTTTTTTCAGTCGTAACATTAATGGTATCAGATACTTTGGGTGCGGATCAGGGTGGCCAGATCTTCCGATATGGCAGGAAAAATTCCGATTTTTGAAATTTTTTCCGACGAATTTCCGACGTTCCGATTTTTTCCGACTTTAGCATATTTTTCCGATCACTTTCCGATTTCCTAATTTCTCTCCGGTTTTAGGAGTTTTTTTTAAATTTAAGTTTTTGGAACAGTTTAGAATAACTTAACGATGACTCAATACTACATATATATTGCGACATCTTTATTTTATTATAATTATTAGATAGCGCAGGGTCATGAACTCAATAAAGCACACTTCAATGCTCTGAAAGGTCATCTTCCAATAAAATTAAGATGGTTTAGAGACAACAAAGATTCAGTTCTATCTCGATGAACTGATTTTCTCTCTTAGTTTACTGTATTGATAATTGCAACTTTTTTCCTTTTTGAGTTTTTCTTGTGCGATTGCAAATATAATAAAACCAATCATAATCGTAAAGGTNATGAACTCATACAGAGTAAAACTTTTTCTTATTCAATACAGTGAGTCTAAAGCTATTTTCTTATCCTTCTCTTACCTAATCTTATGAAATCTATACCCTAGTCCAACCGTAACCTGTATATATGCTCTCCCAGAACCTACCGTATTCTTAGATTTTCATAATTTGAATGGTTGAATAGGAGTAAAAGTTTCAGAAAAAAGATTCTAGTAAGAAACTTTTTGATAAATATTTCAAAAAATATGCCAGAATCATACCAAAATTTCGCCTTACTCATAGTGGATTTATGCGATTCCTGAGAATAATTATAAGCTCGTTCGTGCAACGCGTAAAATAAAGTCAATAGATGTGTGCAGCTTTTCATCAGACAAAATCTTGAAGATTCACCTAAGCTCATTAATTTTCTGATCACTTTAGTATATACAGTGTTACTTCATAGCATTAAATTTTCGCTTTCTCAGCATAGAAACTCACAGTCAAAAAATCTATTGAGATAAATCTTTACTCTCAAGTAGATCTTTAAAACCGAAAAAAAATATTTATAGATTGAAATGAGTGAATATTATAACTATTTTTTCTAATCGACAATCATATCCTGAAAAACGGTTAATAAGTCGAGAAATGAATTTTTCTCATTTAAATTCACAAAATCAATTGGCATAATCATAATAGATTTAACAAGAAATTTTGAGATCATGCATCACGAATTATGCTGATTTAACTTAAGAATATTTATTTCAATCTAATTTAAGAAGAAAGAAGCTCTTACTAAGAGTCCAAAAGTATGCGAAAATCTTCTCAGAATGTTTGTCAAAACTTAGTCTTTTGTTTGAAAAGCTATAACTTCTGATCGAATAAACTTTTTTGATCTTTCAATGAAAGAAAAAAGCTTCGATTATTGTTCAAAATGAAAAATGATTTTCTGATACAATGGAGCGCTCTTCATTTTGTCTTTTCGCTTTCAAAACACTGCATAACTGGCCGATCATCTGAATCATCGTATTCCAAAACACGATGTTGCGAATAGTTCAATAAAAGTTCGTTCCACTAGTGCCATACTAACACTTCATCTCTAAAAATTGCGGTTTCACTTTTATAATAACAACGAGAACTTCTAAATTAAAACAAATACAAGAAGGGTCTTGCAGTTGTATGAATAATATTCTGTACTATTCTAAACCTATATTGCCGACTAGGATAAGTTGAAGTTAATCAACAGGAATCTACTAGAAATCAACAGAAGGGGAAAATAACAGATTTGAATTGTAGGAAGGATTAAGCAATATTTACATTCTTTTGAAAAATTTTAAAAGATTTGAGATGTTTTAAGAATATTTCATAAGACCTCTAAAAAGCTCAATGACTTTCTGAAGAGTCTCAAAGAATTCTCTCTAGTTTGAGAGATTTCACGAGATTCTAAAAGATTTGGAAATATCTCATGAAAATCAAGAGCATTTTACAGAACTTAATCACATAATGAAAGTTCAAGAATACAGTCTCTTCTATTTCTTTGTAGATTTCAAAGTGTCTTTTTTTACAATTTCAGATAATAAAACAAGTGATAGAAAACATATTTGTAACGTTAGAACTAAGAAAAAACTAAGTGATTATTATGGCTTCTCCATTACCTACAACATCAAAAAATAGTTTGAAACATGTTGAATGGATGTGGAAGTCGAATCCAAATCCATGGTCTAAATCGGAACCAGCTGTATGGAGTCACTATTCAGATGTGGAAAATCTAATTATCGAAGAAGCATTCACAGACAAACAACCATTAGCACTCTTAGATGAGTATTATATTGATTTTCAAAATAATCTTCAAGTGTTCAACAGTGATCATAATAAACAAAGACCTGTTAAACGAGTTGTACGTAAGAGAGAAGACAAACATCTAAGAGAAGCACGTTTTGTAGATCTTCCTGTTTCTTCGGGACGTTCGTTCGGTGGTCGATATGGTTGGATATCACCATTTGTAGTCGAAGTTCGAAGAAATTTGGGTCTTAAGATAGATGAATTACCTTCGAAAAAGCCAACTATGATACCAATGCTTGTTGAAAAAGCTGCTTGTGGTATAATTGAAGAAGGCAAATATCTTAAGAAAGAACGAGAAGCTGAAAAAATGGCAAATATGCTTAGAGAAAAAAAGAATCAAGACATGAAAGAAGTATGGAAATGTTGTGCTTATCTTTATTCCTTAGAAAGTTTTCTATACAAAACTTTGAATGCAGCTATGAGATTAGTAGGAGACGAACAACACGAAAATGTATGGCGAAGTAAAATTCGTACATTAGGTCCATTTTGTTTACTACTTTGGGATGATCCAATAAATATAAAAGCAAAAACTAAAACAACACTTTACCGAGGAGCTGAACTGAAACCTGAACAAATCGCTACCTATGAAGAAATGGCCAAAGACTCCGATAAATGTGGATCATTTCAAGCTTTTTCATCATGTAGTCAAAATCGTGAAAAAGCAGAAGAATTCGGTAATACTTTATTTATCATGGAATTAAAGGGTGCTTTTACTGCTGATCTTCGTGAATTATCTGAATATCCGAATGAAGAAGAGGAGCTGATTACACCAGGTGTTTGCTTTAATGTTAAAAAAGTTGAATTTGATCGCAAGACAAACAAACATGTGATCTACTTACGACTTTATCAAAACTATGAGAGTAAGTTGAAACTAATCTATTTGAGAGGACCTTGTAACATAGAAAAAGTATTTATCTGCAATATTTCTATTCTTATTCATCTGTTCTATTAAGATGAGACGAAATAATTCCCTTCTTATTTCTTTAGATAACTGTATCAAAGTTCTAAATCGTTGCGAGAAGTAAATAATTGTATTTGAAATTTCAAATATATTCTCAAAATAAAAGGATACTTTCTAAAAACTTCAGTAAATAATCTAAAAGTACTTGAAGTTTCGTATGGCATTATATATTAAAATTATATTTTATGCTTATGAATTAGAAAAACAAATCGAATGACATGAAGATATTTACAAGTACTTAATTTTGTTCATTATCAACAAAATTAATTTTTTTATTAATGTTTCATCACTGCAGAAATACATTTTCACCTAAGTAAATATATATTCTGACATAGAGCTCTTGAAAATTTGTATTAGTCTCAATGTTTTTGTCATTCTCTTCAATTGTTTGCAAAAGAATAATTGAATTATTATATCATTTCTGCGCTTCGGACACGCTCTAATAATTAACTAGTCTTCTTTTATTATCTCTTTCATTTTTGTGTTTTGAAAGTAGAGAATAACTGAATACATAGAATGTAGTTTTATAGGATATAAGAACTTGTTCAAAACTTTTTCTCCATCTTCATAAGAAATTCAAATTCGTTTTCATTTTTCATCATGGTTATCAATGTAATATTCGAATTATTCTCGAGCACATAAACTAAATATAAAACAGAAATCTTTTGAATGAGGTCAAAATTTCAATTTCTATCAATATCTAGAGTTTCATTTTTGAAGCGATTATTTTTCTAATGAAGAAATTTTGAAAAAGCAACGATAATTAGTATTTGTCTACGTAAGTGCAGAATCTACTGCTAATATGATAAAAATCTCTGTGAGGAAAAATTTTCATAAAAAATTTCGATTAGTGTAAAATGCAGATCAAAATTCTTTTCAAAAATATTTTATTTCTTCTCTCATATTGAGAAATAAGAGATGCCTCATGATAAATGGTCAAATATTATTTTCTGCCTTTGATATATTTTACAATTATTTTGAATTTTTCTATTCATGACAGATAATGCAAACTATAATTTTCTAATCGATTTAGATTTCTCGCGTCAAAGCAAACTTACTGATAAAATTATTTTGTCTATCATAAAAATGCTAAAATCAATATATCGAAAATTAAATAAAGAATATTTAAGAACAAATCTGATGAATTTTGAAACATGCTACAATATTTTAAATAGATTTCTACATCGATCGATTAAATTTTTGAAAGCGTGAGCAAAAAATAGGTTTCAGATAAATTCAAGATATTGTTTTTGGTTGATTCTAAATAATCTATATGTGTTTACTATTTAAATCAACAATACAGATCGGTATTTTCACAATTTAATTATGCATTCTCGATGACACGAAAATCAGTATTTCATCAAAAGTGTCTAACTTCTAATAAGATTCATTGTTATAGTAAAACTAAAGATACCTTAGAGTGTTAGATCGTAACTTCATTCTCTTGAATAAAGCATTTATATTCATCTTAAGATCATAAGCATCAAGAATAAATGATTTTCAATCTTTTGTAATCGAATACTTCATTTCTATTATCAGCTTTTATGAATAAATGTTTACATAAATAATTTTTTATTCATAGACAAGAGAGAACTTGTCGTTTAACAAAAAACAATTGACTTTTTTTGTTTCATAAACATAGATCCTAAATGACAAATATCTCTGACTACACACATTCGCTAGTTTTCGAAAAAAATCAATTCTTTACCGAGAAAGATTAGAATTAAAACTTAAACAAGTTTTTATTTTAGTTCTAAGCTAGAAAATAAAACTATGTTATGTAATATAGGATGCAAATTGATATTCCAAACAGTTTTCACCACATGAACACTTGCATATTTAGGTAAATTTTTCAAATTTGCTTGTCGTTTGGGTATACATTCGCTATAGTTAAATTATTTTTCAATAAATGAATACAAGATAATACTTGAATATTTAAAGTGATCGAAAATTCTTAACACTACCTGAACATATGTCATAGATTGAATTAAACTTAGATAGAATATGTTTATTAGTTATGACAGAAAATCACAATATGTTATTTTTTTATTTAAACAAAAATTTGAAGTTTCCTTATCAATTAGAAAATATAGTATTTGTCTATCGTTTGGAAATTACGAAGATTATTTATTTTCATTTGANCCGTACTCCCCTACAGGGATGACCAAAGTACTTCTTGGCCATCCCTGTGGACGAGTACAGCTATGGACCAAAAATGACTTTAAAGATTTTTTTAAAAGTTTTGATGAATATATCAACAATGCATACTGTCCATATTAAATACAAACTCTCAAAGAAATTTCATTCATTGGCTGAGTCATGGTACATAAAGGGTTAATTTGATCTGAATATTTCTCATATTCTTTTCTAACAGTATAAAATCTTCCATTCTAACAGAATAAATGAATATTATATGTTGTAGCAAATACTGCAAATTATCAAAATCCATATCCACCATCAAATCCATATCAACAACCAAATCCTTATCAACAACCAAATACTTATCAGCAACCATATCAACCTCAACAAGGTAAAATAATCATTCATTTTTTTTTTGAAGCAATCTAATTGGAATAATTGTTAGGTGGTTATCCACAAAATAATCCACAGCAATTTTTTCAAAATTCTTATGCATCATCATATCCTCAACAACCTCAAGGCAATATGACACTGCTTTAAAATAGTGAAAGTTTTCGTAAATCATATCTTTAATTTTGAATAGGTGGATATCCTCCAAATGATCCACAACAAGTGTATCAACAATATGGTTTGTAGTTTGTAATCGTTTGATTTAATCCATTTTAATATTTAATAGGTGGTGGTGGTGGTGGTTACAATACAAATTTTAATCATGATCGTCTTCAAGCAATAGCTAGAAAATATGAAATAAATGATGCATTATTACAACGTCTAAATATACTTCAACAATTTGAAATTATTGTACTTTGTGATGATTCTGGTTCAATGAATACACCTGTCGATGGAACAACTGGCACTCGTTGGGATGAATTACGAGCTATCGTACAAATTGTTATCGATATTGGTACCATATTTGATTCGAATGGAGTTGATGTACATTTTCTTAATCGACCTCCTATGCTCAATGTAACTGATCCTCGACAAGTTGTTGAATCATTTAGTCAACGTCCTCAAGGATTAACACCTCTTACTCTTGCTTTACGACGAATTTTTCAATCAGCAGCAAGTAAACCTGGTAGTAACAAACGTTTACTAGTTTTTATAGCTACAGATGGAGCACCAACGGATAATCATGGTAATGTTGATATACAAAGTTTAGAAAATTTAATGCGACATGAACGTCAATCAAATACTACGTATGTAACGTTTCTTGCTTGTACTGATGATGAAGCAAGTGTAGATTATTTATCTCAATGGGATCGTACAATGATGAATGTTGATGTTGTTGATGATTATAAATCAGAACGAGAAGAAGTACGTCGAACAAAAGGATTCAATTATCCATTTTCATTTGGTGATTATGTTGTTAAAGCATTAATTGGTGCTGTTGATCCACAGATGGATGCTCTTGATGAATATACAAATATTAATAAACGTTGGTAGATTTTTATTAATAATCAAGTCTTTGTAAAAATTTTTTTTTTTCTAATTTCAAACTAACTTAATACAGCATTTATGCAAGAAATATATATATATATATTGTAATCTTTGTCTATCGTACTTCCATTCAACTATTGCTTTTTTACTAAGAAATAAATAATCTCAATAAAAAGAACAATAATAGATGCGCGTAAAAGTTATATTACTATTCACGTCAAAATGTTATATATGTGGATGTTCTTTTAAAAATTTTTGATAGCAACAGCGTAGAAACCTGGGATTTTCATCATTCAAGAGAGAATACCTAAGGTCATCAATCAATCAAATCAAGTGAGTTTTTGGTGAAGATTTAAAAAAAAAAGATTCCGAAGTCAATTCCCATTCATTTGTTGACTTAACTATAAAATAATTTAGGCAAAAATTGTTGAAATTTACCAAATTTATTTATTTTTACCATACATTCGAAATTAGAAAAAAGAAAAAGTATTTTAAAAAAAATGTCTAATCCATCTTGAAAAGATTCTAATGTTTAGATACACACAATTTTCTATCGTTCTATCTTATATTATTGCATTCTTTAAGACGAATAATTTGCATATACGCAAGTCTTCTCCAAAAAGTTAATGAAATAAATAAAAATATGAGAATGAATGGATTTTGAATTTAACTTTGTTTATAGTATGTTGTTTAGGTAAAAGAATCTCATTCTTCAAGCTTTAAGATCAAATTTATGTCCAATTTTTACTAAGATTAGATGCAGGATCAGCAGTATATCAAATAGACAATGTAATGTGTATTATCAATTATGTACTGAATCTAAGATTGAACTCCATAATTTTGTCGACAATATCCTCGTAATTTTAGATACACGCTGATATAGTTCTTTATCTGTCATTATTAATGTTAATATGAATGTTGTTTGAAATGACTAGTTTCTCTACTAATAAGTATCTGATGTTTCAAATTATAAGTATGATACCACTCAACTTTTGATCTTCGACCTAAGGAATTACGCTATAGTAGAAAAAGAAACGAAAAGCAAATTATAGTGAAATGATTTCATTGTGAAGATATCAGACACTCCTAAAGTGCAACTAAACTCATATGCACATAGCTACAAGCACATCATTGAATAACGATCATCAATGTTAAAATTGTGAAGTTAATATTTGATTTTTCTCTATGTATGGCTTCTTTCATTGTGACTCTTAGATCCAAGTACAGATGGATGTTTTAAGTAATAAACAGATCTGTAGTAACGTTTTCTGACAAACAACATGCTATTCTGATATTCAAATGGATAATTATAACGAGTTCTTCGAAATGAAATGAGAGATGCTTCACAATTCAGAAGTGAAAGCTCTACTATAATAAATGCTCGACAAAAAGTGATGGCAAAGTGAGAGATATTGGAAAACCTGATCTCATCGCTTTCTTTAAAATCGAAAACTGAATAGCCTCGAACCAAAATATACACAGATCAATCGTGACTTGTCAGTGATATCTTGATCCCATGCAATAGTTATATCATTCTCGTTCTTTAGTCAATATTCAGTTAAAAATGTTTGATCAGTCTTTACATTTCGCCTCTCTAACCATTCTCGAGATAGGATACAAAAAAAAATGATCAATAGTTTTCTTTTCTCTAGCTGTTATTAACTGTTGTTTTCGAAGTCGATATGGATTGAATTGAATATTCATAACAAAACAATTAACGCATTCTTGAAATAATTGAATGGCAACGAAAATAGTCTAGAAAAACTAAATTGTGTGCTTCGAGGATTCAAAAGCAGTAAACTTTTAACAGAATGGAACTGAATCGAATTAAATCAAATAGTCGATATTGTTCATTCTTTTCGCTCTCTACAACGTGTATACAAAAACAATCAACCGATCAGTGCCCATATTCAACGTTAAATAAATTGCAAATACGACAGAATCTTCAACAAAGTCGACTCACATTACAGTTGTTAGAAACTCGTTGATCAACTTGCCTTTTGCTTAACTCAATTAATAAAATGATCAGTATTACCCATGAAAACTATCGTGGTTAACAATTCGCATACATATCCTACACTACTCCTTCAAACAAATTCAAATGAAATTTCTTTTTTCTGCGCGTCAAACGATTGTTTCTTTTTATAGCACCAGCTCATATGAAGTAAGAGACGCCAAAGTTGAATAAAGTATATAGCGTTGAAAGCATATTTAAGTGTCAACAATACATTCGTATGAACACAAATTGAAGCAATAATTTCATTTTTATGTGCAATTGTGCTGTCGGAAGTATGAAAGTTTCGAAATGATAAACGGCATCATTCAGTTGTCGTTTGCAACTTAAGCCCTCATTGGAATACTTTAAACATATTGCTCAAACAAATATGTTCAGTAAATTTTGTATAATCAGAAAAAGAATTAATCTCGATACTGTTGCTCACTCAAGGTCACTTTGCCTCTAGCAGCCAAGATCAGATTTTCAAGAATATGGAGTTGTCGGTTTTCGTGACAACCCACCATTTACTACAGTATCACTCTCTATATGGTTTTCTTTTTCTTTTGATTATAATTCGTATTTTTCACAGCATCACATTCTCTAATTCTATGCGTAAATTTTCATTTACACTGTACTTTATATCTTCATGCTTACCTGTAATGTAGAGCTCTGATGGATGTAAATTCTTCAATAAATATGTCTATCTTTCTTTGATTAATTCATCCATATTTTTACACGTAATTTTTCACCAATATGATTTCGGACGATTTTTTTCTACAATTCACAAAACAACTTTATTCTTGTCTTGATGATGAGTTTTTGTCAATATGATTTTAGATAGAAACAATATCCCGTAAGAAGCATTTACGATTGCGTTTTGAACCAGGTGTGTTTATTTTTCTTTGTTTTTTAGACGAAAAATCAGGAGTTCTTGAGTACATTGATATTTCTTTTTTGACTTGCCGATATTGATGAGGATCAAATGTTGTTATAATTCGGTTTTACTCAATTATATATCTTTGAATCTTTCGACTGCATGTTTTCAAAGTAAGGACCTGTTCTTTATTTGTAGACAACAGTTAGTCGAATGATCATACGAGCTCGAACGCGAAATAAAAAGTTCACCGATAGACATAGATCCTACCATGTTCGATAAAAGTCTAGGTTCTATGATGGAGATGACTCTGGTTGATGCATTCAGTGCTCATATCGAATTTAAGCCTCATGAATATTTGGACTCACATTCATTTACAAGTCTTGAAAGAGGCGGAACGTAAAATCTTGAAAAACAACAGGTAAGACTGACTTCAGAGATTATGATAGCATAGATTATATGTGAAAGGGTTTTATGGAGAAGTTTTCTTTTCTCCAATGTAGTTAATAAAACAGAAATTCGAAACCATAAGTTTTCAAAGTATACAGAACTCTTCATAATCCGTTTGACTATTCATGAAAATTACTTAAATAGGAAAATGCCTAAAATGAACTAATTGTTTTATTTCAGTTTATAGATGATACCTTAATAGCTCTCTGTCTAGCTACGTCGGTCATTGCTTGGCGTAACTTTGTTTCCTATGATCAATTGATACGCTGCAAATGGTGGTATCAATATGGATATATGTCATCAACAGAAGAATGTTTTGATATTGGTGAAACCACTAGGTAATCTATTATTCAGTTTGAAAAGAATCAAAAAGATTTTGTAAAAAAAATCAGCATTCCTATTAATTATATGGATTCCCTATCCGATCCCGACTGTTTATATAAGTTTAGCGTCCACTGCAGGGAAGATGGAGTCACCGGAAATGGACTTCTTATATGTCTCGGTCTGTTCCACTTTTCTTCTACTTAAATCGTAAAAAAAGTCGTCGAATATGCAGGTATCAGTGGCAAGATTACCCATGGCCATGGCAAGACCTACGATGTATACCGATTTTATGCAACACGCATCATAGGTGCTTTTCAAAACAAATCTAAAGACGACTTACTCAAAGAAACATTCTAAAAAAAGAATCCACATCCACACACCTATACTAAATTAATAGGGTGATACAAAAACACTTTGGCTCGTCTTTTTTTTTGCATGTGGCAGGCAGTTTTTCTGACATCAATAGAACATATTGGCAAATGCATTATGATAAAGATGTTATTGCTCATAATTGGAAAACTTAAGGTAGACATGTTCTTTTTAATTATTCTAGTTTATTCTATTTTTTCAAAGAAATTATCAAATTATTTTTTGTCTAAGAGAGTAAAATCTAATGTGCTAAAAGTTTATACAGAACAGCTAAGCATATCAAAAACAGCAATCCGTAAAAGCAAAAAGCAAATAAACAAATACTTGACGAACTTGAATGTAATTATTTAACGGGAGAATTTCAATAGAAAAAAAAATAATAAAAACATGAAATATTTATGAAACAATATTTATGATAGATGATCAAACATTTCATTAATACTATAAGGGGAAACATGCTGAAAGAGTATCATATAGTTATGAAACATTCAGATTGAAAAATGAATTGTTTTTGAGTGGAACACAGGGAATGACTTCGACATAATTGTTTTTTTAAATATTTTATTACAAACGAACAAAATACGAAAAATGCACTATTTCGTGTTTTTTACATATCTTTTTAACTGATAAGGATTGTAAAACTAATGCATGAGAGAGGAAAGAAGAAAGAAGAGAATATTTTTTTTAAATATTATCCAGATCTAATAGGTGATAGTGAGTCATTTATTCGACGAATAAATGCTTGGTAATCAGCACGTTAAAATCGTATACACGCAATAGCCATCATCACTAAGCAAAATATTTTACAGATCATCGGTTTATCTTAATCCATATATAATAATCAATTCTTCCTTCAAACAGCTTTTACATATGTCGATGAAATTTATTTATATGATCTTATACCGCTTTTACAATTACGAAAAAATTGTCTATCATCTTATTGATCTAATCAAAAGACGATAAAACAACAAAAAGCTTGAAACTGATGAAAATAGTTATTAAGTGTTCTTATTATTGCATTTATCATCTATGTAATCACTTGAGATTATTTTCTCGACACATTAGTATCAATGAATATAAATATTTTGTGTTAAATATGCCATTAAATTATGAAGGACACAGGATGCAAATTTTCTTGAATTAATAATTTTGAAATAATAAAATGTGTAAAATATGAGAAAAATCATTTGGAAAAATGGATAATTAGTAGAAGAGAATATATTTATATAAAGCATAGATATCATTTATAAATAATTGCGTTTATATAGACAATTTTTGATTGAAATATTACCATTCAATGTTCATTGAAATTGATCACGAATGTCTTTCATCAATTTCTCCAGCTTGGACTCATCTCCGCCCAGTAAATCTTTCAAACATTTATATGCTTTATTCGATAAGGCTTGCCAAAGTGTTTTCAAAGCAAGGCATCGAGTTTCAAGTAAGATGATCACTATTGCCGTGGTTATTATCGATTGTTGAGTATTCTTCTCAAGTTTTTCAACCATTGATGAGGAGAATGTAGTGAAAGATTTTCCTGTCAACTGATTGACATCGTCCGCTGTTAATATCCATAGACCATCATATTGTTGCAATTCAATAAAGCGATCAACCAATTTCTGTTCATCCGTTGGCCAGATCATCTTCGATGTTTGATTGTTAGAGGCACTTGAATCATGCAATNGTATATAGGTGCTCGTACAACTGTCTATTGTGCTGTTGAACCATCATTAGAACAATCAAGTGATTTGTATTATGAGTACGTATTAAATTAATTAATAAACACAAATATCAATTGATTTATTTTTTTAAGGAACTGTGCTCCTGCTAAACCTATTTCATTATGTACAGATGAGAAATCGGCCGAATATTTATGGAAAATAAGTTGTGAAACAGTCGGACTGTAGTATCATATCTGTCTTTTGAGTCTTGATTCACATCAAATTACAGTATTGAACTAAAAAAAAGAAATACGAATAACTTCTAGTAGTTGTACATAAAATAAGATTGTATTTTAAAACACTTAGTAATGATCCTTAAGTAAAACTTTTTATTATTAATTATCGATTAATCCAATAATAATAATTCAAAAGATTCTATTAATATCATTAATACAACTACGTAATACTGAAGTAATATCTATATTCAGTAATCAGATGACTAAGATTTCAATAGAAAAACGTTAACGAAAACACGAGTTCAAAATACACAACAAATCTAAGAAATGTGAATAATTAATACTACTTAATTCTTATTTCAAATCTATCATAAAAACACAGAGTGCCGATGTGGACGAGGCCTGAGAAATCATCAAGTCTACTTCATACGCACACCCTCTACATTATTCAGCATGTGAACGGAGAAAACGTCTGTTTAAAAGGAAGCTATGTATCATTGTACTTTCCATAGTATTTGAGTGTTGACAAGCACAGATTCCTATGAATCTATTTCTAGCAAACAGCAAAGAGGTTGTATTCATTCGTTGATCTATTTACAAATCTATATATCCCATTCATTATCGGTTTCTCTACTGTTTCAGCTGCACTTCAGTAAAATTTCATCGAACTATCATACATCAAAGGCAAACAAATACTATCTTACATGATAGGAGAATGATTATAATTCCTGTATTTCCTTGCAAAAAAAAAACAGTAAATTGTGAGAAAAAAGTCAGAAAGTTAGATTCACTTTTATTGAAAATATGATCAAGAAAAGAATAGAAGACAGATGGTGGATGAGAAAGACATTTTCTGGAAAAAATATTTCATGACAAGAACTAGTGCGAAAGAATTTCATGTAGTCATTTGATGTAAAAAAAAAGAACTAAGTTGAGGAAAAATTTATCGACATGTAATCGAATCCCACGTAGGTTGATTTTTACCATCGTAAATAACCTGATTGCCATCGTTTTGAATGACCAGACGATATGATGGACTACCTTTGTTGTCAGTATTAGAAACCCATACTGGGCTATCATATATATCATATATCACCAAATTGCCATCATTCTGCATGGCAAGACGATATGGTCCGACAAATTGACTGTTATTAGATGTTTCTGAACTCTAAATGGCATTTTCAGATGTAGTATGTTCCGAAGAGTATAGTACAAGATTACCATCACTTTGCATGACGAGATGATAAACTTTGTTCGTAGATTTAATCGAAAAAATTGAATGATCAAGGGATGAATAGAAATGTGTTGCTTTTATGGTCTTGACAGAAATATTATTCTTACATTTATGTCATCAAACTTTAATGTATCATTATTTCTAATTGATGCGCGTAATTTATTCAGATCAATCATAGAACGAGCAATAATTACCCTACGTTATTCATGCTTGTCATTCAATTATGATGACTGTCATTCTTTTTTTTTCGTACTGTTGATAGCAAATATAGTCAATGTAAAATTCAATCTATTTCAAATTATCAGATTTAACCTGAAGAATAATGAAAATTTCAGTTTACCAGCACCTTTGATGAATTGCCTATGTGATGACGAGACAAATGTTTCTTCCAACATGCTACACAGTGTTCTTTCGATAGAACTATGGATTACCTTGTTTCTTGATACTAATGCTAGCTGTTCAAAAGCGATTCTCCCTTCCATCCTAATTCACAGATCATGACCGACATGCCGGTTTACTCTTTAACTCTGTGGCAAATCACATAGAATTCATAAAGGAAGAAAGTCAATCTCTAAAACTCGAGTAGCATTAAAAGATAGATGAAGAAATTCGAAGAGATGATTTTTTCATGCACGCCCTTTGCAGTTCATTTTTACGCTGTTGTGTTTTTAGTGCATCTCATAAACAACAATCAAGTTTTTTTTAAAATTTCCCATGTGACTTAGAAAAGAAAAAGAGAGATCAAACACGAACAAGTGACTAGAAGACTAAACATAACCGAGGAAAACTTTTTGTGTCCATTTTCATTGGGATTCTCATTTTTCCGTGCGGAAGCTTTTTTATCGACGAAAGAAAACATATTCTTTTTCTTCTCATCCGAAATCGTGTAACATGATCGTCATGACCTTTAAAAGTATCTTGACTATGTTATCTTTCTTGTGGAAAAGTTATTTAAAGTTCTAAAGAACTACTTCAAGGGTATCGACTTTTTGTGACCTACAACCCTCGATGACTTTGAGAGTATATGTTTTTTCAAAACAACCACTTTCATAGAATGTTTCTCAGTAACATCAGCATGATTAGACAATTGAAATTGCATGATTATATGGTATATGGAATTTTTTTATGATTAAGTCAAGCATCTCGAATTTTTCTCACGTGAGTGATTCAATCAAAAAACAGACCAACCTATCTCCTGAAGAAAAGAAAAGTTCAATATGCTAGTCTCAAATTTTGCTTCTCAGCGATCCGCTAAGTTAGAATAGGATACGAGTGAAATTGTGGTTGTTGGCGTTTTCTTTAGGCGCTCCTACTCATTCACTATACCCACACTAACATGGGTTGCAACCACACTCTGTTATTATCATTAATAAACCTAATGGTGAAGTAAAATCTATATTGAATAAATAAATGAAAATATAATTTATTTTTTTTGTTTCTTTCGTATATAAAATTCTTTTTTAATGTACGATTATGATTAATATAAATGATTAGACGAAAAATATTTTCGATTAATCTTTCAATAGAACAACATGAATTGAAATACGAATTGATATTTATCTTCTAGCAACTCTTTTGTCTTAAATATTTATTTTTAATGAGCGACTAGTATAACTACAAATAGAGAATTTCCCTTTTTAAATCTAAGTGATACAGGATTTTATTTTTTCATTAGAAATTAATTCAATGAATAGTAAATAATACTAAAAGAAAAAAAATAAGATAAATTCTCTTGTCGTATTTAATATTTTATCCACAGAATTAAGAAAAAAAAACAGCTAACAGAGAGTGTTCAGAAAGTCATTAGCCAAAGAAAAAAATGAATATCTTCACTGTGCTTCAATGAAATGAGCTAATTTTTTTTCTAAGGGTAACGAACAGTTTGGAATTTTTATTCTTTCGATGAACAGTGATTTCATATACATAAAACTAGCACATCTTTGTCCTCTATACCATTAAACAGCTTTGATGAAGAATCACACGATCTGTATCGGTTAATCTCTTATTTATCGATTTATATGGTGGGCATATGGGAAATAATGAATCGAGATGAGAAAACGAATAGACATTGTAAACCATCTGCAAGTTTAATTTGAGTAAATATCGGCTATGGTCACATCAACGTATAATAATTCTTCGCTTGCATTACGTTGAGTATGTGTGTGAGCAAGGTATCGAAGCAGACTCTTTGTTTGATATTGAATTTGTTTAGTTCTACTGCTAAGTTGATTTGGCATTGTGTGAGTAAAGTCAGCCATTGTCAAAACTTTGACATCGCATCCAAGAAAAATGGCTTGAGAAATTCACCAATCAGTTCAACAGATGGAACTCTATATGTATGATATTCAGTTAGAAATTATATTTAATATTTACTAATTGACTCCGTACCTTGAATGTTCAAAACTACCGATTGGTTGAATATAGATCGTTTTGTATCTGTAATAAATGAGAGACACTGGTAGCTAGTGACCTTTGGGTTTCGTTTGCAGAATGGTTAATCATATTGCCTGAGGGTTCATTTTAGTTCTGATAACTGAGTTATCCGAACAGTAGTCAAACTTGTCCAGTTCCATTTTAAATTCAGATATTTCTATTTAGCAAAGAAAATAGTTTCTTTTCGGCCTGCGCAAGATTGATCCCTCTAGGTTGTTCTGCTCGGAAGCTATAAGCATTTTAAAGTAAGCCCCGATCAGTATTTCAAACCAAAAATTGTAGTACAAGGTAAATCGAAAGTTTATCTGTATTTCTTTCACGTTTTCTTGCAGAAAAATGATTTTTTTTTCAATACTTCAAGGAGTTCGAACATTTTTCTTTCCATCGTAGAACTTATAAGGTATATAAATCCAATAATTTCGAAAATTTCAATACAGTTACTTCAGATCGTTTGAAATCCGAAGAATACCATTACTTATCGATCCCAAATACTCGACTATTAGTTCTATGTAAGTTCATTCCGAGCTCATTTACGTTCAAATGAACGAAATCAGGTCTCTTTACGAAGTACTTATAATTTCCGCACGGAACGATCTAGTGAATTCGGCCTCGTGGAAGTTGAAAGGAAGGCTATTTTATGCAAACAATGGAACTGATTAATTTTGATTGAACAATCTGAAATAACGTTATCTGAACAAATATGAAATGTTCGAATTTTTACTTCTCTGTCTACAAGTGAAAACCACGGAATCACTAGCTGCTACGATTTGTTTATTAGTATGAAAATACTCCAATCTTTTTCCTATTGACATGACTAATACTTGCGTTGAGTGAGAAATTTCTTTAGAAACGATCTGCTCAAATGATTCGAATGTTTGACCATATCCTTCGCGCTGATTTAGTCATGTCCCTTAGTCAGGCTCTGATATCGACTCACAACTCTCACTAATCGTATTTGTTAGAGCTTTTTGAATGCCTTTTGTTAACTAAACAGTCATTTGTTATTTGAATACATGCAACATTAAAAAGATCACATCAATTAAGTGAACGAACCTATCTAATATTACCAAGTGCTTCAATGATGTGTTCTTCAGTCAGCGGTAAAAAAAAGTCATGTATTTAGAGTAATACTTTCGCAATAATGACAATTCTTTGCTGAAGTTCGACATGACTCAAAGAAGAAGAAGAAGAACAACACTTATAAGCACTCATAAAGGCAAGAGCAATCTTCATCGGAAGTGAAAAATCTACATTCGAGATTCGTACAATAGAATGTAAAATCTTTTTTTTATGTGGAAATATTCTAATTTCGCTCTATTAGCAATTCAACCCTTACTCTTTGACAAGCGAAATTGAAAGATCGCATTCTTGTTATTGCTTGTGCTTGTACTTTCTTTCATTGATACAACAGGCAGTGGCTCCACTTGTTCAAGTAAAAAATCTATCGAGTAGTGTCATATGGAAGTTTAAATGCCAGTTGAAGCAATTGTTGCAGTCATTACTACTGATATACGTTATGTGCAAGCTTTCACTTGCTCATCACTTTCATCAGAAGAACTCATAATTGTAGATAAGTCAATTTTTTCTCTGACGCTTGACTCTAAATAATCTATTAGTATTGCCGTCACATGGAATTATCTGAGAAACAAATGATCGATCTCAATACAGATATCAATTGAAATTTATCGGAATTTCATCGAAAAATACTTTAGCCATGATATTCTACTCATTCAAACCATCTACACAAAATAATTTAATATTCGTGCTTGATTTCTTTCAAAAGCCAAGCTTCCAAAGTGTTTAATTAACAAACGTGTCTCGTTGCTAGTTTTCTGATCAGAGTCAGCTGAATGTGGCTAACGAATTTATTTCAATTGTCGTAGTAAATCAGTGGTTAGCTGACTGACAAAGTTCATGAAATACAGGAATCGCTTATCAATGAAAAGAAACGATCTGTTTCCAAGGATTTGCCAAAGGCTCTCCGACAAATACACCTTGAAACGTTTGCAATACACTCTTCCAATAGGCTTCGATGAGTGTCTCACCTTTGGTATAGCGCGAAATCATGATTGTAGGATTGGGAAATTTCTCTGCATAGGCACAAGGCTCACTGACAGTTCCAAAAGTTCCTGTAGTGCCACCTGCAATAAACTGAAGTGCAGACATTTGATAGGAATCAGTTAGCATTCCACCATAGGAAGTCAGATGATCTGCTACGGCACCTGGTGGATATGTGTTCTTATCAATGTTGCTAACAGCTAGTAGTCCTTGAAAATAAAAAAGTGCATCGGTAGTTTCTGCAATCCAATCAGCATTTTTGATTTGAACATCGACATAAGAACTCAAATTTGTTCCTAAGTTGCCGGAAGGAAACACTCTGGCTCGAAGACTTCTTATTCCATCACTCGTGTTCATTATGTAAGCAGATCCCCGTGGTTGTGTTCCATCAGAGGCTATGCCCCGATCAACCAACTGTTTGGCTTGTTCAATATTCAGTGCTGCGAGCATCATTGCTGGACGCATTCTCAAATCACTAAACGGTTGAGTGGAATTGGACGCATAGTATGGAGATGAAGTCGCCCAGGCGCATGTTCCTGTATTACAAGGACCTTCCATGAAGCCCAATGCTAATGCTGACGTAATTGAGTTACATTCAACACGCGAGGGCATTGTCCATGCAATTGCAAGTGCCTGTACAGTTTCAGATAACATCGAATCAACTTGAACTTTTAAAGGTTGAAATTCAGCTCGACTTAGCTGGATCACTTTCGAAATATTCAAATGAACAATATTCTCTAAAGGAATATTACGACGTCTTCGATAGTACTCGCCGAGGATAACACTATCTGGATCGTTGTCATTAATTAGAAGGCCAAGTTGTCGAGGTTGAGGGCCAGTTCTCTGAGGAAGTGTTACCATAATTTGTGGCGTTTTTTGTGCAGGTCCTGTTTCCGGAATTGTAACTACCGTAAAGAAATAAGTAGCTCCATTATGGAGTCCAGTAACCTTATAAGAGCCGACGGTCGATTTCATTGTTTTTGTTGAAGTTCTGGCATTTGTACCATAGTTAACTAAATAACCTATCGCTCCGGGTACTTCATTCCAAGTCAAGAACACATTTCCATCACCGAGTACTGCGTTCAAAATTGAGAAGTTTATTGACGGTATAGTACCTGAAATTGAAAAGATCTTCCCTAAATTTATTACATTATTTGATTGAATGTCGAGTTTCGATTGAACTCTCTTTATACTAGTCATTTGTTGGGGCAACATCTTGATGAGCAAATCATTTTAAATGTCAAGTCAAAATCATTACGGCTCATTTTCGTTATTATAATAATTAAAATTAATAAAAAATGATCAACAAGCTACGAGGCTGTACTCCGATGCTAGCTATCAACAACTACGACTTTAGATCTGTCGTGATCACTTTGAATAAGACAGCAGTAAATATCTACTATATTAATTCAATAAATCTTGCAGACTATGTTCAAGGTTATAAAGCATAGGTTTAGAAAAAATGTTAGCATTACACTCACTTTCTAGAGTGCCATCAGTTGCACCAACCGTTGATAAAAGATGGAATAAATAGATAAAAAAAATTGCATAGTGCATCCTTCCAATGTCAACGCAAAGTGAATATGGTATCAACAACAAAAACAATATTACTCTGCCGTATTAGTTGGCGTTTCAAGTAAATGGCATTTTTTTCTCGTATTGGAAAGGCTTTCAAAGCTAAAGGAAAATAATCTCAATAAATTGATAGAAAATTGATACTGTATTTGTGTAAGAAATAATTTTAATAGGAAAAAAATTGTGCTATATGTATCTTATGTATCTCCAATTATAATAAAGTGTAGCAAAATGAAGAAGCAAATGAATGATGATTTGCAGTTAAATAAGATGAACAGTAGACAAAAAATGTCTTCACTCAAACAAAGCCGGAGTTGGATGATTGAATATGTGTTAGTTTTCTCCTTATGCATATTTCCATACCCATACCTACACACTCTTAATGGGATAAGTAAAATAGTACCAAACCCTTTGAATGGGATCTAATCCCGTGGAAAAAATGCATTGTGACTATCGTCACAATGAATCATCTATAATTTCTTCATATAATTCCGTAGAAATTATTTATTCCCTTCATTCTTTACACAACTTGATTCGAACCAAAATCTTCATTCGATTTTATTGAACATATGTTATCTCATTCTACTGCAGTCATATGGAACAAAGTGATGTATCATCAAGGTATATAGTGGAGAATTTACGAGGGTGGGTGTTGGTAAATAGAAATCCTTTCAATATCCTGAATTGATAGAATGTCTGAAAGAGGAAGAGCACGAAGAATTCAAGAATTTGGATGTACAAAAAGTAACTCTTAGATTCAATTAAGTTTTGTGAAAAAGTAGAAATTACAAGAAAATGGAATCTTTTTGGCAAGGTGTTGCGAAATACTCGACCCCGGTGGCGGAGCCAAGATGTTGGGCTAGGGGGACTCAGCATTCCTTTCGTCACTATGAACACTTAGACGACAAAATTTTTTTCTATATATTTGAATTTCCCAGTTAGCATAGAGTACGACAAGTTTGAGTATTATTTTACCTGATAGTGTATCAAGCACGCATAAAATCGGTAGATGCTTATTTTGTCAAAAAAGATTTATTGAAAAATAACATCCAAAATTCAAAACATTTTTGACACCTGATCTTTGTTTACTGCCCACTGTGCTCCCCTCACCCACACACACACTCATTTGACGAGGTTTTTCAAAGATGCATTTTTGTCTGGTACAAATATGTACTAACGGGTGATCAGAAAGGGTGTGGGTGTAAGCGGAAAGAGCATCTTTACACACCAACAGAAAACTCACACTGAGACGTCACCTACAACCACAGCAACATGCATACACTCCACACTTACACCCACAACTATCCACATCCACATACACCTATACACTCTTGAACTACACCAATACCTATCCACAGCCAGATCCCACGCCATCAGCGGCGCGCACAGTCGCATTCCAAAGTCAAACCCCACACCTACACCCTTGTAGCCAAAGATGACACTAGCGGCATTTTCATGTCATTGAATCTCTGTAATAATGATATTCTCATTACCATCCTTATGGACAGTTAAATGTACATCTGCATCTGGTTTATCTTTTATCGGCACAGGTTTATTGAAAAACAAAACGGAAACGTTGATAAAAAAAAATCACACTGGAAAAGAGTTACACAAAGAGTGTTTGTTCTTGTATATGATATGATCAAACAGACGAATGGAAAACAAAACTGAGCACAGTAAAACTACAGAAGTATTCATAACTCAGTGACAAAAAACTCAGAGAGCACATTTAAAAAAAGATAAAACAGAGAAAAAAAGTTTGACGAACTTTCTGCCAGTTTGAAAAGGTTGAAAACAGTATTCTAGTAAAAGTAATGTTTTGAATGCTATAGAAGATTGCATTGTTTCACCTATCACAACAAGTTTCATTCTGTTTGTAAAGCGGTTCACTCTAATCTTCAATGTACGTCACCTCTCAGTCTATCTAGCAATAAACCTAAACGTTTATCGTTATCATAAGCATCCATTTCTTCAAAGTATGCGCGCGCATTCTCAAACAGTAATTCAATCGATGGCGGTTCAATATCATCTAGCTCAATTGGTTTATCAAACCAAACTTGCCAACGCTGGTATTTTTCTTTACCCATAAGGGACATCATGTGAACGTCAACGTTATATTGGGGACCGTCGAGAATCATATTGAGTATTTCTTTATGATGCGTCACATAAAACAATAAGTGACGCTCAGCGCCGGGATGTAAAGGATCGGGAACATAGTCACCAGTTCCTAGAGAAAGTATAAATATATTCTCGTGCGCAACTCCATAGCGAATACATTCATTATATGCAGCAATCACTGGATTATTCATTTGAACTCCACCATCTACATAATGCGACTCATCTAGTACGTATGGCTTAAAATAAGTTGGAGCAGCTGTTGTACACATTAAGACCTCACGTAGAAAATAATTGTGCTGAGTCGAGGCACGACAATCGTGTCTGTTGAAAAGGTATGTTTCTCTACCGTCGCTCTTAACAGCTGGAATTACTAATTCTGTTAAGACACTAGATACACGCATATTTTCAAAATAACGAGCAAACAAATCTGTACGTCCACTGTCAGTATACTTTACATCTTGCCACAACTGCCGCCAGGAGTTCGGTAACCAACTTTTTGTTCGTTGAAAAACTTGATTCGAATCAGCTACATAGAGTTTAACAATATCAGATGCTGCATACCGTGGTTCTTGAACATTATCATGTCCTGGTGTACATAAACCTGCGGCTAGGATTGCACCAGTAGAAACTCCAGCCATCATATTGAAGAGCGATGCAGTAGAACGCTTTGTAAGACGCTCAAGTTCAGCTAACCATACAGCGGGCATGATTCCTCTGACGCCCCCACCATCAATCGTCAAAACATTAAAATCTGACGAATTATTAGCCGATGCTGCCTTGCGACTAGATTTCATACGATTGTATACTTCTAAACGATCTAACATTTTTTCTGACTGTAATACCTTAATAACATTTGATTCTTCAACCGCTTCTCTACAACTTGAATCATTTTCCAATGCTTTCTGTATAAAATAGTTTGCTTCATCGTATACATGAAGCTTACGCTTTGTTAAGGCTAGTAAATACCAGCCTTCAGCTGAACACGGATGTGCAGCTAGCGTTTTACGGAGAAACTTCTCCGCTGTCTCAAGCTTACTTAACATACAGAGACATCGTCCAAAACCTAGTGACATCTCTAAACTATTTGGATCTAATTTAAGAACCTTAGTATAACTCTTTTTGGCTTCATGCCAATGTGGCAGTGCTTGTAAACGATGTATTTTTTCAAAATGTTCAGCTTTTAAACGATGATGAGTTGCTATTTTCCGAAGAATTTCAATTTTTTTCTGGTTTGTACTAGCAATTTGTAAGTCATTATACAGACTATTTAATCCTAAGTCGCAAGTTTTAACAACGCCAATTATATGAGTGTTATTGTTATCCAGCACAGCAAAGACAGATGACTCAAAACGTAGAGTCGTATGAGGAACGTCTTTTGCAACAAAAAAACGTCCATCAGTAGGATGTATTGTTACAGAACTAGAATAAATCGTCAAATTGAACAGTTTTGATAAAAACGGTAGATGAGCCGCTTTTAAAACCCATCTTTCGTCCAAAGAATAGTACATGCTCCAATCTTGCAGATTGAGCACTTTATCTGCTTTCAAAAGTTCAGCTACATTTATTTTAATACTTTCGTCCCTACCGTTTTTCTCAGACAACTCTTGAACTCCTTCAATAAACTCTTCTTGCGACAAAATAATTGGAGGATCACTTAGTCTACCGAAAGTTTCTAACTGCTGTGACACGGTAGGAGTTGAATAAACACTTTCACATTCTATGGCAATACTGTTAACTATAATTCTTTGAATGCTTTCAAGTACAACACTATCCTCTAATGCTAGAATATCCTTATCAACTAATGGTTTCGGAGTCAGACCGAATGCCATCAACAGGTCATCGATTGCTTGCACCAAAGTATCTGATATCATAAAGAATTGATTGTGTGCAGTTAACAGTTGTCGACGTTTTACTTCTAGTACAGCTTCTTGACTCTCTTCAAAATTATCTATACCTCCAACTATGATATTAACAATAGCAAAATTTAAGCGAGCTATATCACCTAATTCTTGCAGACGCGTAGTGTAAGGTGTACGAAGCGCATCTGTAAAATACTCTTTTGGTATAGAATAAACATAAGCTGAATATTTAGATTTTATGCTTTCTACAATTTTTGTAAAAAACCTAACTTCAGCATCTTCTAAACTTTTCTTCTGTACTTGACGGTCTAATTCTTTGGCCCTGTCTAACAGAGAAGAATTTTCAGAAAAAACTTCAGAAAAACACTTTATTGCTAGTTCATTCATAGTCGAAAATGGTGGCTGTCGTAGAGATAAAAAGTCTTTTTCGTCATGCATCAAAACGGGCTTATTAAGTAAAGTTTCACCTATCAAATTCAATAAATAAGCGACACCGTCTGGTCGAAATTCGTGTACTAAGAGCTCCACTACAATCTGTGTTGGATTTACATCTATTTTTATTGTTTTACCATCTTTTTCAATTCGAATCAAGCGAGAGCCAGTAAAATACTCCGCAGCTAATTCGTCTAAAAAAGCACCATACATTTGTTTCTTATGATGTTCAAGAGCTAAATTCAGTTTAATATTAAGTTTCTCTCGTATGGTAGGTTCTTTTAAAAGGGCACTACCCGTGTCAAAAATATCCTTTCCTAATATCAAACCACCAATTACTACTCCTACACCAGCTCCTATCGCGAGAACAACGCCTGGAGCACCAAATGCAGATCCTATAAATATTGCAGTAACAGTGTTACTAAACCCAGCTGCCACCATTCCTGTCGCTGTTGCAACACTGCCGACTTGTAATACTACACCTGTCGTTCTGTGCTCAGCAGCTTTACGTTTCGCTGTTAGTATTAACTCTTCAGATGTTTTAACTTGTTTTTCTTTGCATGTAATCAAACACTGTTGTACTACAACTTTTCTGAGCTCTTCTTTTATATGGGCTTTCATTCTCAATACAGATAACTCTCCAACATTCACACTCACAAGCTCACGTGAATTCGATCGTTCCGAAGCAGAAGGAACGACCTGTGCAGGAGTTACTGTGGCTGTCACATTCGGAACCTTTGGACTACGAATTTTTTCTAACAAACTTTGCAATGCATTGAGTTTTTCAACTTCAGCTTTTCCTGTATTTTGCACCAGAATATGCATTGCTGCTATCGTATAAATTTGAGCTTGTAACAATTGTTCTCCAGTGTAAAGAGTTATAGCCATCATGCGCCTCAATTCACTACGTTCCTCTACTGTTCCGCCGTTACCTAAAGCAATGGTTGCCGCTCGATATTGTTCATATGCAAGTGTTGCATAGGATATTTGACACTGTTCTAAATCCTTATCTGTATGACTTTTTAAATCATTTTCACACAAATGGACTAGCTTCTTCCATTCTCCATTTCTAGCTCGACTATAATCTCTAGCAATTTCCCATAATTTTTTTCCTTCAGCTTGATGGCGATTTACAAGTTCACGATCACTTATATCGCCATTTCTAGTTAATTCATCTAGCAGCTTTTGTTTACAGAGAGTGATACAATCGAAAGCCTCACGAAAATCAACTTTATCACATTCATCAGCTTTGTCCGGATGAAATAGTAGACATAGTTTTCTTGCATGTGAAACAATACGTTCTTTTGTAAATGGAACGTTAGAAAAGAGAATTTTCATCGCATTGTTACTTTGAGATAAAACAAAATAGCAGAGAGTTCGTCGATACTCAATAAGACACTGATCCACAGTCATACTAAAAGCTCCAGCGAATGCAGCGATGTCTGAGTCACTATTATAACTTACGTTATCTGACGCTGTTGTTTTCGATTCAACTGTAGCTGTTGATGTTGTTATTTGATTCTTGAGTAAATTTAAAACTAGACGTATTCTTGATGCTGTATTATCGAGAACACTATATTCTTCATATGATTGAATTTTATCAACAATGTAAGTATAAATTAGACTTTCTAAATCACTAATGATTGGTTTCATGTGAGCATAATCTAAACACATTTGTTTTAAGTCTGTAGAACATCTTTGGACTGCAGATGTAGCATAGGAGAGAGCTGAATGTTGTGGATACATTATATTATTGAAAATGAGTGTTTCTGAAGATTGAACTGTGATATCGTCAGTTGTCGGCGGCTCTTGTACAGATTGTACCTTAGAGCCATAACGTATAGAAAGGTTTTCTTCTCTCTTTGAGTCTTCTTGTTTTCCTATTAATAATAAATATTTGGACTTTTTGGAATGATATTGTTGTTTTGCTTGATTGAATTGTGCTTCATCTTCACCTTCGAGATTATCTTGAATATACTGTAGTGCATCTTTGAATGCTTTATCGACATATTCTAGTGACGATGCTGTACTGATTGCATCATCAATTTGTTGAAACAGATAAGTGAGTTCTAAATTCATATTCGATTGACGTGAAGTAAATACAAAGCTACAATACAATTAAATTAATTATACATGAAGTAAAGTAATATGCTCCAAAACAATTAGAAATAAATTGAAGAACATTAAATCAACAGATTTGATATTCTCTTTTTCTTTCAGACTCTAGAGAATTCTGTTAAAAAGTGTTAATGTTGATAGGAGTGTAACAGAGGTTAGAAAGAATTTCAAAATTTTCTTCAAGCTAAAGAAAAACTTCCTTCACAATCAAAGCAACGAAAATTAACAGAGAAAAAAAAATTTCGTATTTCTGTAGTGAAGAAGGCTTTTTTTCTGATCACTTGAAACTGTACGACTTGATTTTTCGGGGGAAAAGTTTGAATCGAAAGTTAAATCAAGAGATACAAAAAGCAGAAGTTGAAACTTGAACTCTCACATTTTTTTATTGGATTTAGTGAACTCCACAAATCTATAAAATCGAAAATCCGAAAAATTCTAGATGATTTATACTAAAAATTAATTAATTGAAGGAGCAAATAATTTTAAAATCCTTTAAAAATACGAAAACGACGATAAAAAAGAGTTTAATGCCGAATCAAAGCCAAAACAACCAAAAGAGCAAAGACACAAGTTTTATTAACTTCTGATATAGCGAGTTTAATCATTTTTTGGATGAAGCACAATTTCTCTTATCTTTTTCTCTATTGTTCCACATTTTGTTCAATCGTTAGAAAGGCAATTTTCGATATTACTCGACCAGAACGGAACGCAAGGCAGAATGGCAGAGTAAAATTTTGTTTTAGCTGTTCTTCATCACAGTTGTATGTAATCAAATAGAAAAGTAAGGTAGTACAGCGAAATTAATTTTTTTTTACAAAAAAATTGATCTAACATAATTTCTTCAGATTTTGCGATGTAAAAAAAAAACTTGTTAGCGAAACCCATTTCGCGCTGAAATGTGGAACTCACATATGTTCTTTAGCTTCATTGAACTTTACAAAACACGTAAAGTGGAAAGTCTCTTGCTGATTATAGTTGTTTTGCAGGATAATCGATCACCAGAGTAAGAACCTCTCTAGTTTTTGCTTTTCGAACAGAAAATTTTATTTTTTCTACGAGCATCGTTGCTACTCGTTCATCACTTTCTTTTTTTATTTGCTTGTCTTAAGTAAGCATTCTTATTATTATAATCATTACTAGCGAGAACCCGTGCATACTGCACGGCTGTTTAATACTTTAACGCATGACCTCAGACATTTAACTTTTCATCCGGTAAAATACATACAGACACTCGATATTATGTATATAGAGAGATAGCCCCACGGCCTCATACTCTCATATCGCATATATTTTTATAGGCCATGTAGCCTTCGACCTTATAACCTTATATTCCTTGCAGCCTTATCTCCCTATTGCATTACTCCCTTATGGGCCTATGGCTATCACAATATAATAGCCCTTGATAGCCAATCAGTACCCCGCTAGGATAGCCCTTGAGGACCTATGAGTATCCCCATAGGATAGCCTTTGAGAACTTATGGGTACCCCCATAGGATAGCCCTGAAGGAGCTATGGGTACCCCCATAGCATAGCATTGGAGGACCTATAGGTATCCCCATAGCATAGCCCTTGAGGACCTATGGGCATCCCTATAGGATAGCCCTGGAGGACCTATGGATATCNGATTATATTGAAGAATATGTTATTTTATCAATTTTCGCTAGCGAGTATCTGTTAAAAAGCGTAGATTAAAGGGTCAAACTCTATCCAGTCTTTCTCGAAGTTTCATATTAGTTTTTAATCTCTTATTCCGGATATTAAAGTTTCTCTCAGCAGAAAACGTCATTTTACAATAAACAAAGTTTTCTATCATATTTATTATGGTTATTTGGTTCACATTTAAAGCAATACGCATAAAAACTCGAATAAGATTTATAGTATTCTTTTGTCTTATCACAGAAACTTCTTTTAAACATAACTCTACCAAGATAGGTTTTATTTATACTAGGGTGTGAGTGTGAGTCTGAGCTAAAAGAAGACAAACATCAACATCAACATCCGCCCCCTAGAGTAAAATAATTCCCTGAAAGCATTTCCCTTCTCTCATTGATTCTTCGCATAAATTCATCGAAAAATGACGATTAACTTAAAGTTTGTTATTCAGCTAAAGTTGCTGTTGCTCTTCTAACATTACAATTATCATTTTCTGGTAGTCACTGTTGTATTAAATCTATTCGATTGTCGAGTGTGACGTCTCTGAACAGACTTTGTGTTTCTAGACACTGTAAATTAAAGTGCCCTATACGTTGTAGTGTCTCTTCTAAACATTTTGATAGAATGACATCAGGCTCAATTGATGTGTATACTAATTATATAATGCAACCATTGTTAATTACAGAATTACTACTGTAGATCGAGTAGTATTCTTAAATTGAATGGAATTGTAAGACTTGACACTAATACAAGAATAGACATACAAATTAGTATACTGACGAATAAAAATGCACTAAAAATATGAAACTCTACAAGATCTTGTGATGTATTAGAGGCAGGATAAATATTTCCACAGTGCTTACCATCTAAAAAGCAATAGCAAATAAGAATTAAAAAAAACGTCCAAAAACGATCTATTGTTTAACTTACTAAAACAGCATAAACGTTCTCTCGATGTACTATACTTTTCTCTAGAAAAATCATTCTTGTTATAAAAAAGCTATAGGCATTTTACTCTCTCTCTCTCCCACTGAAAAGACTATTTTTCATTGTTGAAGACGAATTCGAAATGTATTTTAAAAAATTAGTTAATCATGTCAGTCGATAGAGAATGCAAATCTGAATGTTTTTTTTTTAAATAGAATTAAATAATCTATGAGCTAGTATTGTCAACAAGTTTTTGAAATATATATATTGGACCCTCTAGATTTATTGAAAAAAAAAAGGTTTTCAGAGATCGCCTTCTATATTACAAAATTCTTTTTAGAAAATTCCGAACTCATTGAAATCTTTCTTCGAGACCAAAGTCAATGGTCAACGTCACATTCTTTAGTCTGTACACATTCGAAAATGCAAAGGAAAACATTTCTCGCGTCATTCCCGTGTAAAAATAACAGGCGATTTAACGAAAAAATAGGTTGCCTCTTTTTTATCATGTAAATGCATTAAAGACACACGAAATTATCGCATTTTTACATATTATATAACTTGAACGCATTTTCATGATCGAAAAGGTAAAATGTTTTTTGGTTAAACCATTAAAAATTCTATTGTATGAGTTTTACATGATCGAAGTATTATTGTTTTTGACAGCTCATAACGTAAGAAAGGGCTTGAGTATGATCTGCCATCATCAGAATATTTCAACTTTATTATCAACGAAGTTGAAATGTCGTGATGATGGCAGCTCGAATTCACCCTCACACAAGTCCTAGAATGTAATAGGTCGCGTTGTCCTTATTTTATTTATTTTTTTATTTACTCAATAACGACAAAAAAGAGTGCCTTGTTAATCAATACCGATCCAGTCAATTTGCCATTTATAATTTTCGTCTTGCGCTTCAGTCAATAGTGTTTGTCCACTTATATGGTATTGTGGCCAAATATTGCCAAGGTAGATAATGAATTGTGTAGCCGTTGGCATATAGATAGCTGATGATCCTAGCAAACCCCAATGGGCCGATTTTCCACTCACAGTGGCAAAATAGGTTGGTGTTCGGGTAAATCGACACGCACTGGTATTGACCTGCACACGCAGACCTTCGATGAAGTCCGATTCAGCATCGTGTACTTCAAACTGATCCGATGTTACATTGCCCTTGCATATACGTGGTTGTATCGATTGCTCGACTGCTTTCATGGCCAGTTCGAGTTTACTAACTCGAGAAACAAGTAAGTCAATTCGTGTTTCTGTCGACCACACAATGACTTCCGCTTTACTTTCGATAACAGGACTGGTCATCAAAAGTATTGTCCAACTGACAAGTAATAGTTGCATTTTCTTCAATTTTGTGTGCGCACGTTAGAAACGTGTCGTAAGCAAATGAAATCAGCCTTTTATATCATGTGAGAACTAAAACCATCTGTTTGTGAGGCTTTTTATGAATGAATAAGAAAAGAAAGAGTATTTATAAAATATACCAACACTCACAAAAACTCGAAAATTAAGAACTAATCTTCTTAATACATACAAGGTGATTCGAAAAAACATTTAATCCTTTTTATAATACTGTCTCCATGTTTAACATTCAATTCTTCTTGCAATAGATATAGTTAGGGAGAAGCTATTATATAGAGATATTTTTATTTTGAAATCTTTTCATCATAACTAAAGATAAAAACGTATTTCATAAAATACGATAATTATGCTGGAAGAATGTGTGGGTGTTTAGGGAGTGCACACCCACACCCTATGTCTGGTTCATGTATTCATTATGTTATTGTGCAGTTCTCCATCTGTTTGTCTTTGTGTTGTTATGTCTTGTTTTGTTTTTTTGTACTTTTATTGTTGTGAATTTCGTTTTTGCCATTTCCAACAATTCTGTTTGCTTGTTCTTCGCCTAAGTCGGGTTACCGGTATTGGCATATCTTCCTTTTTTTCTCTATGATCATTTTGCTACGTACTCACACCTAGACCCCGTTAATTAGATGAGCAAAAACCAAAGATCGTGGAACGCGAGTAGTGACAATTCTTTCAATGTTTTTTCATTGATTGAACAGTTCTTAGTGAAATGCGTGCAACCGAGAGAGCTGAAAAATAATTCGAATTCAAATTATGATTGTTGTTGATTGAGGGATTTAGCAGAGAGTTTTGAAATCTCCACTAGTCAAACAAGTGTTTGTATTGACACATATATTCATTTGACTAAAATCTTAGTGAAAAAGAGAAAATTTCAGATAGTCGAAATGCTATTTTCTTGTATTTTTCATCTGTAATTCTTGAACATAATTCATGCTGTTGCTGAGACTTAGTCTTTATTTTAAATGAAAAGATACCAATTATCACTCGAAGGTTCGAATATATGATGATCACCTATCTGATATACAAGTCAAATTAAACTAGATTTGATATTTTTCGTTCGTGTTTAATAGAAAGAAAATTTTACTCAATGAAAATTATGGTATTTGATTGTTCCTATAAATCTTTTTGTTAAGTGTAATAACCGTGTGAAACGAGAACGTCGGCTAAAATTTCAAGTTGTTCATCAGTAAATTTTGTTCGATGTTCATGCCAAGAATCATAATGTGTGCGACGAAATTCAGACATACATTCTTTGATCGATTTCTAGAATAACAAAAACCCAATTGATTCTCAGAATAGCAAATAAAAATTGACTCACTTGAATTAAATGAGGATCATGTGAATGTTTGCACAGAGCCATTAAGGCATCTGGTACATAACTCGGAACATTATATGGACTCGAAAGAACAATAGAACAAAGACCCAAAATACCTAAAATGACAGAAATGTATCTTTCGAAAAGTAACAAATGTCTCACAAAGCTACATGCTCTTAGTCTTTTCAATTTTTCATTCTTCTTAACATTCAATTGAACATATTTGAGAAAAAAGATGCACCATATTTCCTTATTCTTCAAAAGTACATACCTGCCACAGTCTATGCTAAAGAAGAGAAGGTTAGTCGAAATTTCTAGCAGTATCACTCAATACCCATTTCGTATTATGTTTCACAAAATATTTTCATGGATAAAATATGAGAGAACAATTAGTGACTAATTAATAAAATCGCTTAGGAGTCATGTTTTATTACAAGTGTCGATGAATTAGTTTATTTACGTAAAAGACTCGAGTCATTTAATGAATATTCGTCGAGCAAAGCAACAGTGTGTCAAGAATGACCTATATTAATATCTACTGTTCGAAGCGAACCTACTAGATTGTATTATTTCGGAGGAAACGATTCAGAGCATAGATTGGAAGCACATCATATCTCGACAGTGATTTGATGTGTAGAAATATAGAATGGATTATGTACGCTGAGCTAAGAGTAACGATTTGTAGTGAACTGAAAGGTATATCTGTTAGTAATAAGAAAAATTCACTCGAATCTCAAAGAAGAAACAGTGGAAATATTACGAACACAAATCATTCTGATCATAAGAAATTCCATCGATAAATACTCACCACCATGTCTTTTGGCAATATCTTTCGTCGACATCACTCTCTTGCCATCGATTATCGTAAAATAAACGATATTGCTCATCTTGAGAAAATGTTTCTTTGATGGTGGAAATAAATTACAATGTGTTTTAACAAAAAAAGAAAATCAAATCATCCTACTAGATCGTTCTCAGTTACTAAAATATAGCAACATTGATATAAACCTGACAAGGTTTTCGATGCAATTAATCGTACTTCTAGTTGTTCATCAAACAAAGATTTGAATACAAGTTCGTGCAATCGCTTAGCATGACATCGAACATTGAATAAGTTACAAAAGACCATATTTTGAACGAATTCAATAGCTCCTCGACGTGCATGCCACTTTTCAGCCGTACAAACCTATGTATCGAGTAAGAAATAAATTTAAAAAAAAAACAAGAATATGATTTTGATAAGGTATACGTGTTCCAATTGTTGAATAAGTGTTTCTAATAGATGTGCATTTAAATAGGCCATACCGACATGCATACGATAAAATGCTAAACGTTTTTTAAAGTCGTCATCATTGGTAACAATACTTTCAATTTGGCAAAGCTAAATAAAAAATATATGTACGTACATGTATGACAGTTCAAATTTAACAGAAACGAAAATATCTCAATAAACATACATATGGAAATAAACGAATAATGCCTTCCTTAATTGGTTGGTGACTTCGTATAAATAAATTTGAATGTATATCAATCACTATATTATATCCGAAGAAAATATTTCAAGTGTGAATACCATAATTTTACCTGTTTCGATTAGATTCAATGCTTGACGAGCTTCAACATCGAGTTCAATATTTGAGCCGGAAATATTGACTAAAAGTAATGTTTTTGTTTTTTAACAAAACTGACATTTCTAAAGATCGAAAAAGAAAACTTTCTAATCTCTTACTAAGTGGTTTCTTTTGATAGATTTCAATGGCTTGATGCAATCGTTCACGTATCATATCGATAAATTGATTGGCATTGGGATGGCGTGTTGATTTACCATCAAATAATGTCATATTGAGTCCAAATGATATCGACAATACACTAACAAAAAAAATAAGAGTAAATAGTTTGAGCTTAAATATAAATTCAATTGAAAATAATCTTACGTAGCAATACGTTCTCGTATCCATTTCGATGGATGATCGAGTAGTTCTTTCGCTTTTTCATGAATCAAATGCCAAATAGATGGAACACGCCATTGAAAAACTCGAAGACATTGAACTAGATACCAACGAGATGCTTCATTGAATGCAGAGACGCTTGTTTGTTGATCGATCAATGTACAAATGAATTGGATTGGTCGACACATTCGACGAGGATCTGTGTTATTCTTTCAGAATATAACAATCATTTGTTCGAATTTTAATCTTCATCTCAAGTAGCAAACAAAAAAAAATAGCTCACCAAACAGTATCGAATACAAGAGCCCCAATGGAAAAATGTTTCGTGGTTAAGATTGACGCTAACTTCAGTGAGAAGTGGTGTGAGTTTCTGCCAAAGTTCATCTAACTAAATTGAAATAGATTTATAAATATACATATTAAATTCTGTACATAATTTTTGTAATTATTTTCTAATAGGATCTCTTGAAATCGAAGCTATTTTACTGACCATTTCTAATGACCAATATTTTGAACCACGAATCATGCCGGCTATAATTTCAGCTGCTGCTCGATGACTACCTTCATACTTCTCTTGTATCTTTTCACGAATGAGTACGTATGACTGTTCGATGAAATTTTCAACCAATGCCAGGCCAAAATTACGAAAGAGACCCTTAATAATCAATTATTTTCATATAAAGTATCAAAAGAAACTTCTTCGAAAACTCGAATGATCTGAAACAAAATTATTTGATTTACCTTGTACATTAAAAATCGAGTCTTATTGAAGTCAATCGTACCTTCATCATATATAATAAGTTTAGTAAATTTTGCTACAAAATTTTTGTCAAGAAAACGATCAAAGATGATCAATACGTGTTTCGGCATTTGATCACGAGTGTAAAATTCGCATTTATTTACTGGATATTCGATCATCTTTGGCCATTGATAATAACCATGAAATACTTTATCCAAGAAGCACGCTTGTTCCCATTCCGTTTGTAGTTTAGGACATTTATAATCATTATATGTTATCCATAAATTATCATCACGATCGCCTGGTTTACATGGATCGTTGACGACCATGCTTATCGATTGATCAGTACTATGAAGAATTTCTTCGAGTGATTTTTCAACATAAATTTGAGGTGGTTTTTGTAAACGACAAAAAGCTGCAGTCGCTTTGACAGCATACTGAATAAATTGAATTACAAAAATTTTCATTAATTAACTAAAACAAATTTTTCTCAACGAACCTTTCTTAATTCAATATTATCATGAATGAGAAAATCAATACAAGTGTCAATATATGACGATGGTAAAGATACATGTTTTTGAAGGAGTAGACATAAGAAAGACATGGCCATCTGTTTTTGTCCCCATGTTCTGAAAAATTCCCAAGAAAAACAATTAAAATAAATAAAATCACATAAAGCAACACTTGCAATGCTTCATCATTAACTAGTGAACATAGCGCATCGATCAATTCATTGTATGATTGAATATTTGTTTGATGACGTTTTTCTCGCATTTGCATGCCAATTTCCATATCACTTGGTTCTAATGGGTGCCATAGAGCCACTGCAGCACATTCGGCTGTCTGATTGGTATTGTCGATGAGTGGAATTGTAAGGAATTTCTGTTCTATATTTTTCTTTACATTTTGAATCAAAGTTTGTATACTAGGTTTTTTCGTGTGACTTCGACGAACAATCAATGGCCATAATTTTTTCATCATTGTCCATGAGTGTTTCGTCGGCAAGAAGAAGTTATTATTGCCCAAAAGAATATGCAGATAACTCTAATATTATATGATTGCAAAAATAGTATGTCAATAAAATAAATGAAAGAACCTTGATTTGATTCTCATTGCTTTCATCTGATGTATTGAGCACTTCAGCAATACGATCAACAATAATATTGAATGAAAGGAAATAGTAATTGAGAAAGAAGAAGAGTTCCTCTTGAGCAAAGCGACGTACCTATAACAAGAATAGAAATGATTGATACTTAACAATACTCATTTACTTCACTATATCGATTGATTGATAGATCGAATAATTTCAATCCGACTTGTTTGTCAATTTCCGTTAATCCTCGACTATTATGCCATTCGAATTCCTAATCATAAGCGAAAATAATTTTCCACAATTTTGATATCGATATTCGTGACTATACTTCGATTTGTAGTATAATTTGATTGATTATTAGACAATGTGGATTATCTCGTTCACCAATAATTTCATTTCGAAACAATTTTCTTATGGATTTAACATATTTGCGCAATTGAGAAAGATCATTAGAAAATACACCATAGTATTCAGATGATAATGCATATGTCTACGAATTCGTTTTAATTATAGACTTTCGAATGACATAATCAATACTTACAAGAAGAGCACGTTTTATTGATAAGACATCATCCGATTGATTTTCAATTAGCACATCTAAAGAGAATCGTGAAATATTTGATTAATTTGTAGAAAATTTACCGAGTAATTCGCCTATGTCAAGAAGAAGACGCATTCGTAGATTCTCTTGAAATTCTAAGACAACAAAAAATAAATTCGTATTTTAACAATGAATATTTATTGAAGAGTAAATACTCGAATTGAATTGTTGGTAATAGATTGGATAAAGACTATGATTTTGTGAATCACAAGGAACCATTGACAAGAAACTGCAATAATGACAAGTGTTGAAACTGTTTTTTTTGGAATACTATTCTTTTGTATGCAATATATACTTACAGATCTTGAACTGGTTTGCTTTCGATACGTGGTACGATGCGGAAACATCCAACGACTATCCTATAAATAATTTGCAGCGATCTTTGTCGTTCATCTTTCGAAATTTTCGAAAAGTTCTCTTTCAATAATGCTAATTCTGAATAGATAAATGTATTGACAAAATCACAAGCAAAATCGATTTCATCAACATTAGGAATGTGATATTGAACTTGAATTTGATTGAAATCAACATTTTGTCCCCATGTCTGAACATTTATATTAATAATTGAAACATTAGAGAGAGAGAGAAAGAAAACAAAGAACTTACTCGAATAGGTAAGACATTAACAAATGACTCATCGAAATTTTCTCTATTTAGACGATACTCTGTTGGATAAACATTCAAAAGTGATCGAAGCAAATTTTTGATTGCGATAGAGATAGCTTCATAAGAATCTTTGTGAAGTATTCGAATAGATCGATGAAAGACTGATTTAATCATTTGTTGGTAAGCAAGTAAAGTATCACCGCGTGCTTGAACTAATTCAGCGAACAGAGTCAAATACCAAGTTAGTTCTAGATCACCATTATGATCGTTTAAAAGAGTTATGTCGGTTTGATCTAAGATCTTTTCGATTGATTCACATGTTTGGGGTAAGAGGTACTTCAACGTTTCAATTGGACGGCATTTGACAATGGCTCGAACGAGTCCAGCGACTAGTTGTCTCACTTTCGGCAAAAAAATTGAACCAGTAATAAAATGTGTTATTTCTTTTGTTACCATCTAAATGTCATACACATACATATAGATAGTATTAGACGTTATGATGATTTGTAAGCAACTTTTAGAAATTGATTTGCTGTATTTTGTTTTCGGAAAGAATCAAAATCTTTTATCTACTTTAGAAGTGCTTATCGGATAAAGTTTAACGATGAATGAGTTCAAAAAAAAAGATCGATCTGATCAGAGACATACTTGAAAAATATTGTTACTACACTGTTGTAGAATATTGGTCATTATTGATGTTAATTTCACTTGTAACATATCATAATCTTTTTGATCTCCATTGTTGATCACAACATCCGATATGTCCGTTGATAGTATATTAATCATTTGAAATATTCGATCGAGAAGTTTTGCTATAAAATCTTCAAATTTTGCAGTGGATAGACAAACTTCTTTTTCAATCTATATGAAATAAATACATATCTATTGTTCTGTTTTCGTTCAAAATTAGTATTCATATCTCACCTCATTAAGATCATTTCGAACATGTACTGCTGAAGAACAATCAACACATGAGATTAACATAAAAATGGTATTGAGAAATTCCAATGTTACTGATGTCTTTTCGAAATCATTTAAATCAATACCGGGTAAAATTGACATGAGCAATGGTAAAATATAAGTTTGTCCCTGAGAATAGGACGATGTTTGTCGTACTAATTGACGAGTCATACCTGTTAGACAGTGCAGAAGCGATGTAAAACGATGTGCTTCTATTAGATTGTCTGTGGATAATAAGAGTCTAACGAAAAAGATCGAAATTTATTAATTAAAATCGAACTTTATTGTGTATCAGACTTATCAACAATCGGTGACACAATCGAATCAGGTCGAAGCATGGCCAAATATTGACAAGCTTCAGCAGCCACTTTTGTATAATCCTTGTTAAATATGGACATAAGTGCATATTCTTTGATACAATCGACAAAGTTTGTGATATCTTGCTCGGTAAGTCGATAGGATTCATGTGGTACAAAGTACCAGTCAGGACAAACTTTGTGTTCTCTAGAATATGCTCAATCAATAAAAACTTAGATCATACAATCAGTGTTCATATTTACAGATGAATTCGATCAACAAAATATCGAGCCATATTCAACACGAATTCGACCAATCCTTTTTGAAATTTTCCTGTATTTGACGGATAATAGAAACTTTTTATAGCAATCAATAAATCTCGTAAATATTGAAGGCAAGAACTTGCATTGCCTATCATTGCAATGACCCATCGTGAGATATCTGGGACATAATGAGTATCTTTGTTTATAGACAATTGCATAGTCCCGATCGGAAGTGAAAAACCTCGTAGAATACGTGTAAAAATCTACTAGATCAAAGCTTAAATAATGAACACGAAAAAAAAAAACTGCAAGACCTGTGGTAACCATGGTTCCCAGTCGATATAGCCAATATTGTTCCATGCAAGACGTGTAAAAAGTTGAATGATGCACTTAATTCAATCATGAAAGATTGTGAGCAAAATTATGCATCGAACTTACTATTCTCCATTGTGTATCATTATAGACACTGTCCCAAATACCGAAAAACTCAGATAGCCATAATCTATCATAGGAGAAACAATATATGGAACATCAATACAATTGAAAACAAATACACATACTTGAATCCTTGATGATGTAGAGATGGTGGTAGATTGATTGGTAAAAAACTTTCGAGTAGTTTCATAGCGTCATGCATAGAGCTATTATCGACAGGGCATAATTGTGGACGAATTTCATCGAGAATTTCTTGAGTAACCGTTGCTGAAAAGTACGAAGAACATTGACGCACACACAGAAAAATTGTACGATCAAAATTTCTTGAAAGCAATGAAAATAATCATAGACTTATTACAATTGTTCAATGAAGAGTTACTAACTTAGGTAAAGTAACCAAGTTATATGCACTATCATAGCCATCGATACTGAATTTCGCCCATCGATAGAATGTTCGCCAGTCGATTGTCAGATCATTTCGGTTGATTAGTCGAGTCTTTCTGAAAAGTATTTTAAATAAAATTGTTTTAATAGTTCACTCGATTTCATTATGTAATGCATAAATAAACAAATCATTACGTACTGCAACAATGTGGTAAGCATTTGAAAACAGATTGATGCATCAACACAACTGAGATCGCTTATGGAAAGAATAGAGACATAAAATTTAATAAGTTTGATATGATTGATTTTGTTGAAAAAAAATCCATAGAGTGAAATGAATTGTTCTAATTTGTATGACCAAATGTTGAAGCCCGGAACAAATTCACCTATTTGAATGGTACGTGATAGATTTTCTAGAATTTCCTCGAATGATACCGATGCTTGTTGTTTTATCGTTTCATAATATGGTAAGTATGGATTGTAAATATTGGGTCTCTGCAAATTCTCATCATACATATCCGAACGCTGTTTACCTATAATCGGATGAATATTCATCGATGTATCTAAAAAGAAAATCAAGTTGAACGAATAGTGTTACTGATATATCGACTATGTCTCATTCCAAGAACAACAATGGTCAATAGTAAAAGAAAAAAAAATACTGCAAATGTTTTGGAAGTTCTTATCTGCATTATCGTTTTTTTTTACTCTATTATGCCGTCATTCATGACGAAGAATAAATGAAACATGCAAATGAAGTATTATTGGCTGTTGGCATGTTCTCAAACGATACCGATGCGCATTCTCTTTCTCTAATTTATACTGTTGTAATGTATTAATGCAATAGCATCGGAACAGAATATTTAATCAAAGTTTACCATGTATATTTATTGATCACAAATAAAAGAAAAAAATTCATTGTCGAGGTAGTGTAAATGAGAAAGTGTTGTATCACTCTATTTACTTCGAGAGAAGAATGAAACGTGAGATGTCAAAAATAGCTCTCGTATTCGTCGAATTTTCTTCCACATGATAATCTTTTAAATCTTTATATCTATATGTTCATTCCTTCACTTTTTCATTGTCTCGCTTTCTATATTTGTCATTCTTTGCCCTTTTTACAGCGATGACCTCATTCTATAGAGACTGCTGTTGCATGGCAACTGCATATTATTAAGAACATACTGTTTACAAACACCATTAAACGGCTGCAAATATATATCTGTTCTACATAGAAAATATTCTTAAATATAACAATAAACCAAGGACATTTGAAATACTATTTTGTCCATAACACGGAAGAATTCGAAATATACAGAAAAAATAATACGATGGTTGTCGGAATTCGACGAGAATTATGATGAGATTCTTCATTAGAAAAGATGTATTTTAGACCCTATATGCCATTGAAATCGTTCCATCACAGCGAAATGAATCATAAACTTTGGTAGCATGGTACAAGTCAGCTTTTCGTATTGTCGAGAGAGGAAATTCGAACTACCACTTATTATGAGTTAAGTAAAAATCTGAATTTAGTTAAACTTAGAAATAGTTTTTATTTGATCTCGCATGAGTAAGAGACTTTCTATGTTATGCTTAATTTCAGATAAAAAAAGCAACATAGATGTTTTTCATCTTCTTTTGACTATTGTTTGCTTTCCTACCTTTTCTTTTCGACAACGAAGCCTTATGAATGCATTGCCACTGTCATATTATTCATTCCTCTTTGACTTTCAACTTTCAAAGACACATGGTTAAATATTTGCGATGTGTCATAATACAGTCTGTCCTTCGGATGAAATTTATCAAACTGCTTCTTTTTTTCTTCTTTCATATCTTTTCTAATGATTGTAGGGAAAATTAAGGCGATAAACTGACCAAGGAATGATAACTATTAGTCACTTTCTTTTGCAATATCAGCATCAGAAAAGATAACAAAGAAAAACAGGAAAAAACCGATATATATATATAGTTGTGTTTGTTATTGTTGTAGAAATTTGCACTGAGCAAGGTAGGTCGATGACTATGGAAACGCCTGAATAAATCAATTATTCGTAAACAAAACTACAGTAGAAGAGCACGAAAATCTATTTCACAATAACCGATAAATGATTAAAGCTTTTGACCATACCTCTTTTATTGCTCTTTCCAACCATATATCACTTATTTGTGCCAAAGAATAGACAACGAAACAAAAAAGAAAGACACATGCTATTTTTTTTTCAAAAAACATTCGCATTCTCTAGCCTCAAATGCCATACTGATGATGTTTCTCTTCTTTAAGCAGGATGAATTGAAAGCGAAAAGAGGCAAAGAGAAAAAAAAAGAATTCAAGAAAGTAATGCATGTCATAGTAACAAAGAAGAAGCAAAATATGCAAGCAGATGAGAAAAAGCATACGATAAAACGTAATACGAATTGTGACCGATGGCCATGACAATTTCTGACTATCAGACGAATAGTTTCAAAATATATACTGAACTTGGTATACCTATGAGGACATATTCAAGATTTATGATATCTCAAGATTTAGTATATGGATATATTCACTATATGAAGATTATTTGCATTCCTTTTTTTTTTGTATAAAATCAACCCCTTATTTCACCTATAGATTTTCAAGAATCTTTCTAAGATTTATTAATCACATTAGTTTCGCTCTACCTACGACGTCTTTCCTTGAGGTGCATTGATGTGTCCATCGATCAGTGGTTTTTGAATCTGCTGAAATATGATTCGATCGTCGAACGAGAGAAATAAATATTAAAAGAAGATAACGCAAATCCAGATATAGATGAGAGAATTTCGAATATTGAAAACAGAAGTTAATAAATGAATGGTTTATTTTGATCATTTTGTTTCTGATTGCTGTTTATAGATCTTAACGAAATACAAGTTATATTTATGCTACTTTTACATTTGCTAATCAATATGATGAGAATGAACACTCTGATATCAAAAAATGTTTCACATTCGAATAAATACAAAAGGTGATTGAGTGTGTTGATCAAATTTCAAATGCTCAATTTATAACAATATCTTATAGATTTCAAAAAATCAAATCCATTAATCTTGTATCGATATTCAGAGAATATTTCTGAAGCAATCGTTCATAGCATGAATCTTTAAAAGAAAATTATGGTGTGGGTGTGTGTGTGAGTGTCGGTGAGTCTGGGGTGAGGGTGAGGGTGAGGGTGAGGGTGAGGAACTCTTCTCTATAGCCATACCCACACTTACGCGCACACTGGTTTCGCACTAATTTTTGCAACTTGGAAAAAACCAACTACCGACACTCAATGAAATGCATCGTTCTTCATTTTCTTGTCAACTTTGTTCTGCACAAAATCAAACAGCTATTCGAGTGCATCTTGTGCAAATATATACAATCTTCAAGAAAAATCTTTCTTTTTGCTTGAGATTGTTGCCGTGGGATAGACCTCAGCGGGTTGTGTAAAAGCCTGTTTCAGTCTGGGTGTAGATGCTGATGAAGGGAATAAATACCGGCATCCACACCCACATCCTAGTTTACTTCTGATATAATCAATGAAGCTATAAGCGTTGTAACTTTATCCATGAGGGGAAGTATAAGTATGGACGTGGGATGGGACGTCTGACTTTGACTCTAAGTGTGTATATTCTGTTAATGCTCGGCTACACTCAGACCCTGCTTTGGATTTGATATCGTCATCATTTATCATCTTTCAACTTTAATATTCGCAATTTATTATATTTTGTTTTCTTGTCGAACAAGTATTTGGACGCGATGATGAAAAGTTGCCGTTCTCACTTACAAAAGTGAGTTTTAGATGCTGCACGAATCCTGAGCCTTACTGTGCATAATACATCAGAAAAGCATGATTGATTTTCTTTCACTCCTTTTTTTACATCGGGACTATGTTCATTGGAGAAAGTTTGCACCAACATACACCTCATAACATTGTCTAGTTTGATTGTTCTTCATCAAACGAACAGGTTTGTGTGTTGAAAGTTGCCACTCATTTCTTTGTGCAAATGCGCAAATGCATTCGTTAAATTGAAAACATTCATTCTGTCAGGTAGCTAACAGCATTTTGTTGACTTCTGTCGACTGTAAGCGAGAGATCGTGAAAGTGAGATAATATGTTTCTCCAGTTCGTATTCGTATTTGTTTTTTTACATATAAATAAGTAGAAACTAGGCTGATACGATGAAAAAAAGATATCTTTCAGAAAATTCAGGTTTGACCATAGGAAGTGCCGACAGCGTAATCTCATTCGAATGCGTATTTATTTCGTAACTAGTAGAACGACTAAACTGGGCGAGGCTTAAGCTGTACACGGAAAAAATCCGGAAAATAATGAACCGAAGGAACATTTTTGATCCCGTAACAAACGGGACATCATTCCTTTTTTTGTATATAACGAAGATAATCAATGGTTTTTTCATTTATGATTCTGAAAAAGGGTGTATTAGTTATCTCAAAAAAAATACGGAAAGAGAGCTTATCTCCCGTTCAATTTCATAAGCTCTTATTTTTTACAGTGTATTTTTATTCGGTTCCATCAGGCTGAGATTTACCCCGGTTAACTCTGTTAGAATTAGCTTTTCCGACTTTTGGGTAGGAAAATAGATTTTTCCGTTAGTCTCCTTGTAAAAGAAGATGTGACAGTTTTATTAGTTTTCGACCCACCAATTTTTTTCCTAAATGTCTATCTGTACAATAGCCATAAACTTCGATGATGAATTTCTCTGAGGTTGTTATCATCGCGTTTACGTCCGTAAAGATTGTTTAGGTAGATTTTTCATTTTGTTTCATCTTTCAATGTCAGTATGGTAGTCAGAAAACTCTGACTAAAGAACTACTGAAAAATATAAGCATTTAGGATTTGTTTCAAGTATGGTATAGAAACATTTCTTATTTGAATACGTACCATACATAAGTGGTAGTGGGCATTAAAATATATAACAATGAAGTTCAAATTGCGATTTCCGTCACATTGATAGTGGTCAACATATGAATATGATTGTCTATCTAGTCGACGTCAACGATAGTCAATATTACTAGAGATTTAGTTATTCCATACAGTCGTCCTATAGTGTTTCACATTTTATCTTCTAGAGATTTCGCTTAAAGCATTTCGAATAATTGATGTGCGAGCTACCGTTCATTGATATAAACTTATTAAATTACTCGAACTCACCAATGCACTTTGTCTTCTTATTATACGGCGTCTCGTTCGTGGCTTCCCAATCACTAACTGGAAACATAAAACCTATAACCTATTCTTCATCTTTTAGTTGTTCTCCTTCATGTCAAGCCACTTTCGAGCAGGCCAAGTACATTTGTATGGACGTTCCTGAGCGTTTGAACAGGTTTTAGATGAATTTTTAATTTTTTGAAATTCTTCTTTAAGATTTTCTCTAGGACATGTGACATAGTTCTATGTAAGTAGGATCTTTTCTATGTCGAAATCGACTCTAAAGAGTAAATTACTCCTCACGCTGAGCTTGTAGATAATCTCACTGTTTGTGTGAATATTCCACGGTGTTGGCAAGTCTCTCTGCTTATTTTCAAGAGCTTTTCACATAGTCTCTATGACTGAGAAAACACAATTATCCTATATCAAATATGCTTCCTTGCTCATCTTTTTTGGAAGCAGGTTAACTGTTTTCTAACCAGTGTTCGTATAGACACTTTTCAGTGTCCATGTGGATGTTCATTGGTGTCATTGGGAATTTTTAGTGGTGTTCCATATTTTCTTTAGGACTAGGAAGCACAGTGAAATTTACACTTGACCTCCTCTTCTGACCACTTGGTTGAAGTAAGTGTGAGCTGCTTGTTAACCGGTGTTTGTGTAGATGGTGTTCGTTTTTTGTGTGGATATTTGTACGTGTTATTGCATATTTTCAGCTTTTTCAGACATTGCTTAGGATTATGATAGTTAAATTAATCCAATATTTTCTCATGTTCGGTTGATCAGACTAAGTGTGAGTTGTTTGCTAATTGGTGCTCATGTGGATGCTTGTCGGTACACATGTGAAGTAATGTCCCTTAATTTCACTCTACTCTCTAATAGCTTTAAATCAAGTGAATTACGAGAAAACATAATAGAAACAGCGACTGACAAAGAAAATGAGAGATGGTGGATGTGAATATAGGAGTGGCTGTGGCGGTCAAGGTGACGGTGGATATAGGTGTGCGAGTATGGATGTTAGCCTTACGTTCAACTACACCCACGTCGTATCTCTGTTTCCCTACGCCTTTTACCTGCTATGAATCTACAATATGTCTATGCGTCATGCACATTTCTCGTTCTCTTGTCAATCATATCATTTACCTGTCAAAATGTATTTTTTTCTTATATTCATGAGTGAATTTAACAATAACTATTTTTATACACAAACCAACCAATACATTATATGTGATTGATACGTTTAATAAACACATTGAAAGTTTTTTACTCAAACAATCGTCGAGAATTTCAAGATTACTGTATTTGTGGTGTTATCCATGTTGTTGATAGCTGTTGACATGAACGGCACGTCCGCTATATTTCTTCGTACGATTTACAAATGATTAATGAACAAAACTTTCAAGTTGTAATCGAGTTGTACATTGAGAAAAATTTCGAATAAAGAATTGTTTCTACGTGATCTTTTCCTGAATTCTGTTGTTGAGGAATTATCTCACTTTGAAATGAAAAATAAATGTTGCCACTCAACTGAACGTGGTATACTGAGACTGTGTTGACCTCATTCGTGGTGATTCGAGATCAAGTGATCGTAATTGAGGAGTTCTTAGATAAACTCTTACCACTCTTGGAGAGACCATAACTAGAAATGTCAGCTTTTCATAGGTACAAAGAGAACAATTTTCTCCATCGAAGGTGTAGAATGTAGGCGAAGAGAAGACAAAGCCATATCCGACATGTCACTAATTAGTTTTTTGTTAACTTTATATTATTAATATTATGTTAAATAAAAGAAGAACAATTAATTATGCTAAGTAGAAAATCCATTTGTGCTAAGAAGCAATGACATACATTGAAGAGTAAACTGAATTCTTGTATGAATCAGCATGTGAGTTACAAAAGAGTCAAATTTTGCTTATCAGTGCAAAATCGCTTACGTTCTAATTCTTGTAAATACAGCATTTTTTTGTATTTGCACACAGAATTAGAAGAGCATTAGTTATCATGCGAGTGCATACAGCTAAAACTTCATCATTTACATGCGAATAATATGTCTTTCATAGATATGTAAAATTATTTTTAGCTTACCGAATGGCTTCAAGAATAAAAGTCTGGCATTATCTCCTATGTTTTACTTAGAAACTTGAAAATTGTATTTTTTATATGCAATTTACAAATTCGCACGTGAAATATGAGAATTTCAAACATATTTCGTCAATATACGCATTGTTTAAGCTTATATAATTAAGACACTCACAATCTTGACTAATCCCTTTTCAACTGTTGTCGGGACAAAAATCTTTATTACAGCTAATGGATCCATATGAATGAAATATAAGACTAAAATCAATAAAAGTAATTTGTTAAATTTTTTTATATGCCTTTACACACAGATGTAGAATTCTCTTTAGAAGGATTTTAATATAAAGACCATTGCATAAAATTATTTCATCAAATCGAAGTTAGGTAAACACATATTCTAAATATTTTTTTAAATGAAAAATGTAATCATGACATATCACAACAAAATCTATTGAAATCTATAAAACTATAGCGTTAAAAATGAGCTCGTTTTTATATTCAAATATAATTTAAACTAAAAACAATAAACTTCAGCACGAAATTAAAAAGCATCTTATACAATCTGTTCATTAGAATCTCATATTATAGAAAATATGGACAATAAGCTCAACACTTGATAGAAAAAAAAATACAAAAAATATTATAAAAGATCATATAGATCCTCTAATTTTCTCCTATATTTAGTTTTGTTTGTATGTCAACTGGAAAATATATCGAACACNAAAACTAGACGAATTCGTTCTTCTAATTCTTATTAATGAGAGTACTAAAAAGGAAATGATATTTTAACATGAATTCCATTTTATGAAATGAATTTGTTACAAATACGATATGACTCAATAATTGCATTTTTTGAGGAAAAGAAAATCTTATGTTTTAAAAACCCATCAACATATATGACATAAATTCATATCTTCGATAAAAACAAACGTTGAATTATCTTCAAATTCTCGAATCTTAATCAATCCTTAATGCTTTAGTATTGATATAAATTTAAAGCGTATTGAAACATGTTTAGTTAAGATATCGAATAAAATAGTAGTAGCAATGGTCGAATTTTGTGAATTCCGAATTCTTGAGGAACTCTGAACTTTTAAACTAATACGAGACTAACGACCTTGCGAGTCGGTATCAAAGACTGAAACGATTGAAGAAATTATGATTCGGATTTGATTTGACCAGCCCTCTATTCGAACGGGTTAGAATTGTTTTCTGAAAATCTCCAATCGATTCGACGCAGGTGAATCAAATCATTCGATCACTCAATTCGGTTTTGGCCTCTTGTCGATATGCGTACAACAGCGAGTATTCATATGGACGGCGTGGAGGTTGGTACTATTTATAAATGTGTTTGGGCTGAGAACAAATCAAACTTGAATTTTGTGGTGTCGTTTACCTCTGCACTCTATTGAGATTGAGAGCTCTGGTTCATAGCGGTAATTTGGGAATCACTTGTTGGCTAGAAACTCAGATCATGTTGTTTATATGCTATTGGAGAGGAAGTTCGAAACATAGTTGATAACTCTACACATCGAGAGAAAAGATACGAGACTAGTAGGAAATAAATCATCCGATTGCAAAACTTATTTATGGGAAAAATTCTGATAATGATCAAAGCATTTGAGCGTATATTTTATCCTACTTCTGCCATGATCGGAATCATGAATTTATTGTCGTTCGCTTCAACGAAAGATGAACTATTTGTCACGATTACGAGAATGCTTGGTTATGCCTACTTCGAAAATGAAACAGTTAATGAATTCAATAAATCTCAACAAATTCTACGGGCTCCTTTATGTATTTCACTTGAACCTGTTTTGTAAAATTTTTCAAATATGAAACTTCATTCAATGTCTTCAATTACCGGAATTCATTCAATGCTCGAGTTTTCTGGGATCCTCGGAGTTTCATCAATTTGTATGGTTTCAGAATTTTTAAGCGTTCACTTGTAGTGCGTTCATAAGTGTTTATAATTTCTTAGCTATTCATTGCAGAATTCAGATTTCCTGACGAGCTCAAATTTAAACTGAATCCGAATATGCCTCCAAAAATTTATAAATAAATATATTTTAGAATCTCCTGATCTACCTTTTAATGCTAATTGTCGATTACCCTCAACCTCGATACATAGAAATAAAACGCATCGATTGCCAGAAAATCTGAACTTTATAGTCTTTTTTCTCAAGTTTAAATTCTCTATCGTAACTTTTAGTTAACATATTAAAATTTAAAATAAATGTGTTCAAAGTATTTACTTTGGTAACAAATCATTTTTAATATTTTGGAAATCATTAAGACTAAATCCTAAATTTTTTTCTAAATATGCATTTCATAAGATATACTTCACTCTATCTATAAGTAAATAGATTAGATTTTTAGCATTTTCTATTCGAACGTAATAGAATTTGATACTTGTCCAGATACTTATAGATCATAGTGTATATTCTTACAGACAAATAGTCAATTAATGTAATTTTTATTATTTATGATATTATATTGAACTTCAGCATATTTATATGAAGAAATGGTAATGTTGTCAATTAGTGTAATCTTAATGCGCCATATAAAATGAGAATGAAATGTATAGAAAAATATTTTCATATTATAAAGATTATTATAAAAGATTTTTCTCACTTACGCGAAAATCGTTGTCTTAATCGCAAATGGATCAAATGTTTGCCCTTCTCACGATCAAATTCAACGTTTTTAACACGGAAACAAACACCTGGTGTAACAAGTTCTTCTTCTTCATTAGAATATTCAGACAATGGACTAAGATCGGCAATAAAAGCAATTAATACTTCCATAATAAATAAAGTATTTCCAAATTCTTCCGCTTTTTCGCGATTTCGACTACACGCTGTATACGCTTGAAATGACCCAAATGCCTTGTCGTCTTTGCCCATCTCTTCATAAGCACTGATCTGTTCTTTCGTCAGAGTGGCTCCTCGGTAAAGTGTCTTTTTGGTTGTCAGTTGTGTATTAAATGGATCATCCCAAAGTAATAAACAAAATGGACCCAATGTCCGAACTTTACTTCGCCAGACTTGTTCATGATCTTTCTCTCCTACTAATCTCATCGCTGCATTCAATGCTTTGTACAGGAAACTTTCCAATGTGTAAAGATAAGCACAACACTTCCATACTTCCTCCATTCCTGCGTTCTTCTTTTCTCCGAGCATTTTAGCCAATCGTTCGGCTTCTCGTTCTTTTCCAATATGTTTTCCTTCTTCAATAATACCACGAGCAGCTTTTTCGACAAGCATTGGAATCATGTTTGGCTTTTTGGAAGGTAAATCATTTGGTTCAAGTTTCAAGTCTCTTCTGACTTCAATTACAAATGGAGATACCCAACCGTATTCACCACCAAATGAACGTCCTTTACCAACAGGAAGGTCCATAAAACGTGCTTCTCGTAAATGTTTGTCTTCTCTCTTGCGCTCTACTCGTTTTATGGGCCTTTGCTTGTAGTCGTCGATGTTCAATATTTGACAATTACTTTTGAAATCAATGTAATAATCATCCAAAAGTGCTCGTGGTATTATTGAAGAAGGAAAAC
>CAJNSZ010000547.1:0-62473 GCA_905329745.1 Rotaria sp. Silwood2
CTATCAATTACATTTAAAATGTGTCATAGACTGTAACAATAGACTCTAGAAATACCTTTAATATAATTATCATATGATAAATATTAACCGGATCGTTATTTACTAACTATGGCACAATTGATTATCTAGGATGACAAAAAGTACCGCCTATACATATTTCCATTCATATTAACTGATGAGTAACATGTAACGATGAAGTATACGAAATTAGTATAGATTATTTATTCTATTATATAGAATAATATTTGGGTCTATTTACATGGATCCGTATATCTTAGAAAGAAATGTGATCGTAATTTTTTATTTATCTAGGCAAAATAAATATGTTAGGAAATCATTGTTTCAAATAATTTTTTCATCGTTTAGTAGTCGAAGTATTATAACTTTATTTCACTATATTGTAAACGATCATAAACTGTTGAATAATCATTTTTCATATTGTCTAATGATCGTTATCAATTATGTACTGAACAATAAAATACAGTTGTAATTGTGCGTCCATCAAACATAAATTTACAGCTATTTAAAACTGAAAACTGTAATAAATAACAGTATATAACACTGTCGTTAATGCTCTAGACGAATATAATCATTGTTCGTCCTATCGATTTATGTAATGTAATACAGTACATCAATATATGATAATTTAAAGTCTTTTACGAGTATCAGTTTCTTTTTTAATGTGGATTCATTTTAGAAGTGCTCATCATTGTTATTAAACAATTTAATAATTCAATCAATTGTTCAATGTTAAAGACATGATAATATAATCTTATTATATATGAACAGTTAGAGAGAGACTTTCAACATAAGATTATCATTAACTAAAATGATATTATTTTAATAATATTATAGGAATTTTTTATGCAACGCACATATATTTTCGAAGAAAATAGTGAGTAAAAATTTTAAGGTCAAGTTTTCCCGGCTTTTCTTACTCATGACAGACACTTCGAAATGCAATTCCCGACTGCAGACCTTAGCAATCGAGAATAATAAGCGTCAGATTTTGTAGAGCTTTTGCTTCAAAAATGATCAAATTATAATTTTTGAAAACTAATGAATACGATTATTTTTGAGTTAATTAATATACGTATATATTATAGTATGAAAGATCTGCTGTATATATTATGAATACGTTAAAACAGATTTATTTGTCAATTATTTCAATGATTATAATAATAAGAATGTTAAATTAAGAAAAAAGCAAATTTAAAAAACATGCAGAATAATGAGTAAATAGCAACGATGAAAAGAATAAATAGGGCGACCGTAGAAAAATAAATAAAAAAAACTCTGTTCGAAATGGAGAAATTCGAGAGATTATAATAGTGAACATCAATCATCCTGATAAAAGAGCTATACTCCTACAATATATTTATCACTTAACATAAAAAAATTTTCTTGAATCTAGTCAGTTAGAATTTGAAATTAAAATTAAAATTTAACGATTTAGTTGAGAATGTAACGATAAAAAGAAAATATTTGAGAAAATAACTGCAGAAAAATGAATTGAATTACATATATAAACGGAAGTTAATTAGACAAATTTTGAATATTGAAAATAAATTTTAGTTTGTTAAGATAAAAATAAAATTTTATCTATGGAAAATTTTTCTTTTCATGAAATATGAAATGAATCAATGTTAAATGTCATTTGACCAGTAATATATATTTAGTACTTGAATTTTAACATGATTAAATGTTAATGTTGTATGTCAATGGATATATTTATTCTCTCAGTTAACAGATAAGTCAATCAAATCTTAATGAACATCATTTATATTATTATATTATATTAAACTTAAACTTTAAGCATAAAATAATAAAAATCTATTTGATGTTTTTTTTTGTTGTTTTTCTTTATAAAATAAGAAGAAAAGAAAAAAAATTCTATATAATAATATATCAAAACTAGTTTATACTAATTGAGTTTAATCTATATGTTAATATTGAATATGAATTAAATATGATGATTATTCGACGAAAGTTTCATTCAATCGAAACTATCTACAGACAAATCTATCTTTCTTTCAACGGTTTATTCATTAATATTAATAATCACATGATCATTTTTTTCCTTTATATTTATGATAACATCAAAATTTGATTTCTCCTTAAAAATACTGACGTCAATTTAATGAATATGATGTATAAACGAACAGTAAAAACTAATATTCGATATAAAGATAATTAATAATAATTGAGTCTTTCATTTTCAATAAGAATCAACAAAAAAAATGGACTATTTTTCTTTTTACTTTTATTCGTATATTTTATTGTTTTTGGTCATTGGAAAAACTGACATGACTATGAAAATTTAAAAGATAATTAACAGTTAAAGAAAATGAAAATGTTATTATTATTCAATAGATAAATAACAAATAAATAAATGAAAAAAAAAAAATAAATAAATAAAGTTTTTGTGTTTTTGTTTTTAATGTTTTTCTATAATCGTTGAGTAAACAAAACAGGTGATGTTGCATTACTTTGATCAGGTTTTGATTGTGATAAATGTAAAGATGATGATTCAATTGAATGTCGAGATACAGTAATAATTGATTGTCTAGGTGTTTTCTCTTGTATAACTTCAATTGTATTTGGATTATTTGTTTGTTGAGGATTTTCTTCAAGTTGCATTTGATTTGGCAAAAGATTTTTAATTAAAGAACCTAATGCTGAATCTTCAGCAACAAAATCTCGTGGAACATGCCAATTAAGACTATCATCAAAATAAGAATCATTATCTGGTGTAGCAAATATTGGTAAACGAAGAAAAATTCCAGTTAAAAGTCCTCCAACAATAGCCATAGCTAATGTTAATATAAGACCAGCACATTGATATCCAGCTTGAACAGCAGCTGATCTATGTAATCCTCCTGACAAACATTTTGATGTTAAATTTTCATGATAAAATGATCTCCAAGGCATACTAGCAACAACAATTCCAGATAAACCTGCAATTACTCCTGGCATTCCATGTAAATTATGAACACCACATGTATCGTGAATACGAATTTTTTTTAAAAATTCAAGTAAATATTTATAACCCAATGTTGAAACTGTTCCAGCAATACTTCCAATAAGCATAGCTCCAAATAATCCAATATTTTTATCAGCTACTGTTCCAACAGCAACACCACCAGCTAATGTTGCATTTTGTATATGAATTATTTCTTCTTTACCTTTTCCAACAAGTGCTGATATACAAAATGTTAATACAACTGATGCACTTATACTAATATATGTATTAACAATAGCACGTAATCTTCCATCACCAAATGCTGTACCTGCATTAAATGATGGCCAAAAACAAAATAAAAATAATGTACCAATCATTGAAAATATATCTGATGCATAACTTGAACTTTCTTTTTCCGATTGAACTTCTCGTCGATGTTGAAGAGCATATGATGCAGCTAAACCAAAATAAGCACCAAATACATGAACATATATTGATCTAGAATAAACAAAAAAAAATTTGTTTTTTAATAATATCTATTAAAAAAATAAATAATAAATATTTACTCTCCAGCATCATAAACACAGAAAATCGTAATACCAATATATTCATTCCATACTTGAATAACAACTTCAATTAATGCAAGTATAACTAATTGAGCTGGATTTGTTTTTCCAAGAACAGCACCAAACGATATTAATACAGATGCACAAATAAAATCTGCTTGAAGAAGAGTTTTAACAGTAACTGGAAATGTTTTCGTTAAAGTATTCCATTCAAATATATAACCATGAACTAATATAGCCCATTCAACAACAAAAGCAGCTATTAAAAAATTAAATGAAACTGATGAAAATGAATAACGACGAAGAAATGTCATTAAAAAACCAAAACCAATAAACATCATAACATGAACATCTTGGAAAAATGAATAATAAAATTCAACATCACCAACAGCAGGTGGACTATTATGCGATTCTTCTTCGGTCAAATTTCTATTTTCATTTGTTCGTAATCCATAATCAGCATGTACACCATATAATACAATAAATATACATTGAAACATAATCAATGCCACTGGAAACATATATCTTTTAAGAGTTTCTTTAATATTTTCTTTAACAACGTCAATATCTATCATCTTCATATTGTTTATTTATAATAATAACTAAGGAAGAACTATTTAATAGAAATAAATCGAATTATTTTTGTTGAAATAACACTTTGCTTTGCTATAATAGTTAGTGTGAGGTGTGTCTTGTTTTTGTTGCTTTGTTAATAAATACTTGACGAATGACCGTTTAGCTATTGCTTTATTAATTATATGACGTTTATCTTATTTTCTTCTGGATAGAATGTCTATATTTACAGTTCAAATATATATAAAGAGGAAAGATTTTTTTTTTTTTTTTTTTTTTTTTTTTTTTGGTGCAAAAGAGAAAACCCGTCAAATGATTATGTGATTATAATACGTAAATACATTTTATATATTTAAGTATTCAACGGTGATTATTTTGTGAGATAAGTTCAAAACTGTCAGATCGATTAGTGTCACAAGAGGCATAATCGATGTCGATCATGTGACTGTAACATATTTATTTTCTACTCAAAAACTTTCATTTAACACTCATTTCATTTAATTAAATTTCAGAATAAACTTTTTCTTTTTATATAAACTTCTTAATGATTAAAATCTTAAGAAAATAATATTGATTATTAAGAATAATTTATTTTATTTATTTATTGACTTGAACAACAACATATGCTCATTTATCAGATGATGAAATCAATTTTTTTTTCTTTTTACTTTTGTCAATATATTAGATGGGTCAATGATTTTAATGAATAATAATTTACTTCTTTTTTGATAAATGTGTTAATCAAGGATGCAATATGTTTTTGAAAATAATATTTTTTTTTACTTGAATATTCTTTTTCGACAGATTTTCCAGATTAATCTTTTAATTACTTATGAAATTTTTTTATCTGATCAGGTTTTTTTTTTTATATTATCTTGAGAAATCTTAACATGATGTTGTTTCGGAACAAAACAAGAAAATTTTTCAAATATTCTAAAATGATAATTAAATATTAAAAAAAAAATTTCCTAATTTCTTATTTGTCTCATTGTTAAAGTTCGATTGAAATTGTTTAAACTTATATCAAAATATAAGTGAATAAATGCATTTAACATAGTTTTCGTTATTTTTTATTTAATAAAATATTGATCAAAATAAATATTTTATTTTAAATTTAACAATCAGAAATTTTGAACAAAAAAAACAAAATAAAACAAATCAAATAGAATAATTCAAATTGAAATTAATATTTAAATTGCAAATCGTTCTATGGTACACAATTAGTATTTAATTGATACGATCAATAATGACTAACAGTTGTACATCGAACGAAAGAAAACAAAATAAAAGCATTTATCCATAAAGAAAATAAACGAGAAACTATACACTGATTAACCTCGATTATTTTCTTTTATTCATTTAACCTATGTCGAATATGTTTTNTGTCCTAAAAATGAATAAACAAATTTATTAAGACCTTTAAAACTAGTGTTTTGTACAGATGTCGTTTTTTGCACCTTAACATCAATTTCATGTTTCGTTTCGTTCACTTATTTGTTGAAGAAGAAAATCGAAAAGTAATCAGTTAGAATGAGAATCTTATGCTCTTTACAAATATATATTTATAAACATTTTCCAACCTAAACTTAATAACCTGAGAGTAAATATTTGATGGGGATAAGAAAAAAACGACATCTGTACAAAACACTAGTTTTAAAGGTCTTAATAAATTTGTTTATTCATTTTTAGGACATTTAAATGTAATTGAAGAAGATAAAAGCTACTTGGTTAAAACCAATATTGAACATTATCTATAAATATATTTTTTTACAATTTTACTTTGACTTATAACAAGTTACTTGTAACTAAATACCTCAATAAATAGAAAGATGTTGTTTGCGCTACGAAAAGTAGGATTTTTTTCTATCATACGCAATTTATCTAAGGGGTATTTTTCGATAGTTTTTGCTTTCTATTCTTCTAGAGAATTTAATGTTCTATTAAATTATGTTTTGTAATAAGCTAGAGCTGAAAAGAGTCAAAATCTACAAACAGGTTTAGGCATGCTACTCTTTAGATTAGACGAAATATTTGAAAAAAAGCCTTTTTTTTCCGAATTTCGATATTTTAAATGAAATAAAATTCTGATAGTTGATAACGATATGTGGGAAGCAAAGAAAAGGACGGGGGACGGTTTGCACCTAAAACGACCCTAAATAAAAATCACTTCAGAACACTTTCTACGATTGAATTTCATCTTCCCCTATATAAGAATGAAGCGTTCTGAACCCTTTCAGAACATCCTTTGAGACCTCTACTCGACATTTCTAACAAGGACATTAGTACTATCGATTTCCCAATCTGGCTCATAGGTTCACCGTGACTCTTCACTACATGATACTCATACTTTTAGGGGAGATAGAACTTTTCGAGAGCTACAAAATGATCACAAAATGTAAAGGAATATCTGCTGTGTTCGAAAATTTCCGACGACCACACTGTTCGGATTCCACAGGAAAGCCAATGGATTTGATAGTATGGTCCATATGATTTCGACTATTGTTCCAGATACCATCGCCATTTTTTCTGTGCAGATAGAGCTTTTCAAGAGCTGTAAAATGATCACAAAATATAAAGGAAATTTTTTTGTATTCGAAAAATGTCACAGATCACACTATCGAATTGTTGTGAGAAAATCTATTGTCGAAATAGTATGGCGAACGAGTTTTGAATCTTCGATCATAGAACGGTTGTGAATATTAGAGTAGGTGATAGAAGGGGTTATAGGCATGAAACCGTTATGTATGTGGAAGGAAGCAAGGCTGGAGGAATCTATCGAGGATGGTTGATATGTAATAATTGAAGAGTGATTTTACGGATTGAGAGAAAGGATAGTAAACACAGAGAGATTGATATAGAAGATATGGTATACAGAGAGTTTGAGGTAGAGATTGCTATATAGCGAGGGAGAACGATGGAAGATATGTTGGATAGAGAGAGATTTAGAGATATGATAGGAGATTGCGAGAGAGAATGAGAGAGAATATGCATGGTGGAGAGTGATTTGGAGAGAGGATAAGAGATGGCAAGATAGATGCAGAGAAAAGATTTTCCTTGGACAGTAATTTGGAGCACAGGTGTTTTACTGAGGGAGAGAGAGATGTGAAGAAGAAATTTTTGTTAAAGAGAGCGATTTGTAAAATTTAATTTAGAGATAGCGAGGATAGCATATATGTGTCAGGCAAATTTGGTATTTAGGCAAGATTGAACCAATGATAAAAATTTGCCTTTTGAAAATATTGGATATATTTTTGCCTAGTCAAAAGTAGCTCTGTGCATAATTTAGATTAAACAAAAGATTAGTGTATAAGTATCAATATTCTTCATTATTTTGTTTTGAATTAGTATAGTATTACATCGAAAAAATCGTTTTGCGTTTGCTTGAGTAAAGATGTGGTAGGTGAGTTTGCAATCTAGTTTTGACAATGGGGACATGGGAACATTGATGATTGGTTAGATTTTTTTTATCTAATTTAATTTCGTTTGCAAAAAATATCTATTTTCTTCAATGATGGGGACATGGGGACATTGATGATTGGTTAGATTTTTTTCATCTAATTTTTTTTTTCGTTTTGCAAAAACTGTCTATTTTTTTTCAATGACGGGGACATGGGGACATTGACGATCGGTTAGATTTTTCTTTCATCGAATTTTTTTCATTTGCAAAAAGTTCGTATTATCTTCGATGATGGGAACGTATCAATTTCAGATTTTTGGTGAAGTTTTCCCAGGTCGAAAAGTACGGGCCTGTTCCGACAGGAAAACACCGGAAATCGCCGGAACATGGAGGCAGTATTCCAGCCGGAAATTTTTCGGATTTTTTCCGGTGAATTCTGACCAATTTCCTGTATTTTCCGGCAGGAACTGACCGGGAAATCATCGGAAAAAATTCCGAAAATTTCCGGTCGGAATACTGCCTCCACTTCCCGGTATTTCCCGTGTTTTCNATTGTCTGTAAAATTATAGATTTAGTCTGAAAGGATGTTAGAACTAAGTCTAAGAGAGAGTTGCTATATATATTATTAAAGACGAGACGTTATACTATATATTGCCTTAGTAAAATATTCAATATTTATTGCTTTATTAAATTTTAAAAACTGTGATCAGAACTTTTGGTATACCCTAAGTAGTTGTAAATAGGAAACGAACAGTGGCGTAGTCAGGATTTTTAGACCAATGGGCAAATCTCTCTTGAGCTAGAAAAACATGATGGGCGAAATGAGCAAGGTTTTCATTGATGGACTAAAAGTTTTTTGACCTAACCAAGTACTGATGACGTAAAAAAACACAAAAAAATGATACGAGATTCTTGTAATGAAATTTCCATAAAAGTCAGATCTTAAGCCTCCCCCCCCCTCCCGAAAAAAGTCAGTTTTCGTCAAAAATATGAAAGTTGAGATAAGTCTGTGAGAAGATAGTCCGAAGTCTGCCATTTCAAAAGAGATATAGCCTTTTACTTCGTACATCGTTTTACCAATAATTTTTGATGTCTTCCTCAGTACCTACTTGAAAAATAAGCTGGTTTTGGGTGAAATCGAAAAATCGTTTTCGTTTTTTCTCAGTTCATGATTTGTCGAACGCTCAAACCAAACTTCTCCACCCAGACTAATTATATAGGATGGTCCAAAAGTAATCGGGCAGTCTTTGATTGCGAATCACTTTTGATAGAAATAAGATAGAGAGTTGCAGTTTTCATCGTTTAAAAGAGAAAAAAACTGCATCGAATCTTGAACAACAGATTTTTATGACAATATTCACTCGGAGCCCCCAGAATTTTTTTGTAATAGAAATTATTGTGTAATGTGAAAGTTTTAGAATTTTAATTTTTAGTAGTGCATCAGCATCGTTAACTAAAGTTCAATAATCTGTGTAGGTTCAAAGTCAAAAAGATTTAGTAAATCATTAGTTCTTAACATTTTACTACGCATTCTCAGTAGATTCTTGGCGAAAAGCCAACGTTTTCTCTGATTTTTTGACGAAAAATCCATCTTTTAGACCGATTTAAAAAGCCTAAGTTTCTTAAAGAAACTTGTTTGAAAACCATGAGAAATTTTATTATAAAAATCCGGTATTCAAGATTCGATGCAGTTTTCTCTCTCTTTTAAACGATAAAAACTGCAGCTCTCTATTTTGTTTCTTTCAAAAATTATTCGCAATCAAAGACTGCTCGGTTACTTTCTAACCACCCTGTATGTATTTAATTCTTTTTGTTTGAAACAGCATGTTAAAACATGCGCCACCAAAGAGTCCTTCTTTTTAGTTAAGCTTTTTTTCTGTTATATGTACAATCGCTTTTATAAATTGAGCTCCATTTTTAGAGAATGTTTTGACTCATCAAACTTGTAATTTCTTCTCTCCTTTCAAGAGATAAAAATTTTAAAAAAATGAGTCTTTCGTGCCCTGCATCCTGACATGCTCTTTCAATCAAAAAAAACTAAATATATATGGGCGTGATCAACTGGCTTGGTACCCCGACGTTCATTTTCTTATATCACTTCAACCACTTATTAGAAAAATGTGATATTTTTACCACTTGTGCACCATATATAATGCTACTTATCCGCTACTAACTGAGTTCTATATACTACTAGGAATGATAATTTTAAAGGATGTCCTTATAATCATTACGCTAAACATACATCACAACATGTGCGTTAACATACAGCATTTCTTAGTAAGAAGTTTGAATCAATACAAAAGATCCAGCGGCATAGCTTTATTGTCAAGTACTTGATCAGAAAGTACAACTTATCATTTTGTTTATCTACGAATAGGATGTTTATTTAAGTTCAAATTACACTGAGCACAAACGACCTGAACGATTTTCGCTACTTTATGAAAGTCTCCAACAGCTCCTCTGTAAACACCGCCAAGAATAGCGTAAGTTTTTAGACGTTGATTGATATTTTCAATAGCTGCTCTTGCGCTATTGATATCACGATTGAAATCATTGTCTTCGTCGGTTAATTCCCGTCCGTGGGGTTTCTTTCTTGGAATGACTACATACTCTTCACCGATGCATCCTTTGTCAGCAATAATTTGCACAGAGTCGTTCACATGTTCTAACAATCCTGACTCTCTAAGAACCGTAATATCATGTACACTCTCATGATAGCATTCGGACACATGTATTATTCGATGACGAAAATCGCAAGCTATTTGAACTTTTAATGTATAATTTGTTGAACTTTTTGCATGGTAGTATGCTTTGCGTTGATCCAAATTATCAGGTTGAGGAATTGTGATAAAAGTTGAATCAACTATTAATTTATGATGTTCTTCGGGTCCGTGTAGTATTCTTCTGTTATCCATGCCAGCAGGAAATGACATTAATTCTGGATATACACAGGAATGTAAAATATCCACAACTGCTGATAAGAAATAGTTGACTGCTGATTGACTTAAATCCAATTCTGAAGCAATATAACGTTCAGAATGATAATGCTTTAAATGCCATAATGTAACCACAAGCAAATTCATAGGAGATAAATATGATGTGGCAGCACTATTTGTATGTCGATAGTTCTTGTGCGAACAATAATTTATAAGTGCTTCTTCACACATAGAATACAATTCTTGTATTTGTTCGACATCATGGCCGGTATGTTGTATGCGCGATGCATCGGTACGTTTCCATTCTGACCAAGGACGTTGTTCTACAATAGATAAAAAATGCAGGGGTGATTCTTTTTTGACTATTCGTGTAGCACAGAATAACCGACTGAGAGATGCATGCGTAGACCGAGAAAATTAATATTACTTACCATCATTTAAAGCTTGAAAGTGCTGTTGAAGAGCAACTTCTTTCTCTTCTATTTTTTGTTGCCTCTCTTCTTCAAGTTCTGGTGTACAATAACTACAACTGTCACGATGACGATAGTAATGCGTGTGCAAACCAGATTTTCCTGCGCCAGTACATGTCCAGGATAACATTGAATGACAATTGGTACAATATTTTCGACGATCTGTTGGACCAGATTGACATTGAGAACAATCCCATTCAATTTGTGGAGAAAACATAATCCAAATGTAGTAAACGTTTCTTATTGAGCAAAAGAGTGATAAAGGAAACGAAGAACGAAGGAAAGTAAAAAAATCGCAGTTACGACAAGCGTGATTTAACTAGTGCCAAGCGATGTCAGAATGGATAAAATAGTATCGCGCATGGAATGTATATTGAGAAAAAGATGTAAATAAATAATATGTCAAGTGTGTTTAATCCAATGATTCTAAGGACGTACTTACCGTACTTAGCAGTTCTTACTTTTAGTACTATATATATCTCAAATAGTGACAGATCAATAGCATTATAGATAGAGTACAACTGGTAAAAAAATCACATTTTTCTAATAAGTGGTTGAAGTGATATAAGAAAATGAACGTCGGGGTACCAAGCCAGTTGATCACGCCCATATATATTAAATCAAAAAATTATTAATAAAGCTGAGAAATTTTTATGAAAAAGCTGAATTTCGAAAAACTTTTCTTCAAAGGAAAAAAATGTTTTTTCTTTAGCGAATATCCTAAAAAACCTGAGCTTTCAAACAAAAAAAACTGAGCTTATCTTTTACTGTGGTAGAATAGTACTGGAGACGTGTCGCCGAAAAACAGTTGTAAGAAAAGACAACTTTTTTTAGAAGTAAAATCATCGTTGATAGCGAAAACCTCGCTTTTAAGAAGGACACGGTTCAACATCATTATGTTAATGAAAGAGCACATCAGATTATCGAAACATACCTGTTCTGCAACAATGATTTATTGACGACGCTGAATTTCTTCAAGGGTCTTAATCACATTTTTAGCTATTTCTAACTTCTCTTTCCATCCAATTGCAAGCAATACGTATTTTTGCTGCTGGTGAAATCATAGATTGGTCTCTCCGACTTCAGATTATGTAGAATTTAAACAGGTCTCTGGTTATCAGTTAAAATCTTCGGTTTCTACGACTCCGACTCAGTTCACCGTTCCATTTTTTTTACAGAACTGCAGGGCCCTAATTGGATGGTATTGAGTAAATGCAACATGCTAATTTCGATAAAGTTGAAAAAGTTTTTCATATTCTTACCAAAATGATAATGGACTTAAATAATCATTGCCTTTATCTCCTTTGAAATCGGTATAAATATCAACTTTAACTGTTCTTATTATTGTAGATTTTTTAAAATTACTTCATTATCCATCAATAGTTCGAGAGATTTTAGAGTGTGAGTGTAGAAAGGATTTACACGCACTTACACTCTATTGTGCCACTTAAACACGGGGAAACTTCGGGGATTTAACTTAACCCCGTCCCGCCTCGCCCCGTCCTGTTGCGACCTCTCCCCACCCCGCCCCGACCCGACAAAAATGTGCCCCGCCCCGATTCCCCGCTCCGTTTCAGTCTCTGTATTGAATATCTAGGAACGATAAAAAACAATCAAAAGAAAATATTTTCTAATGAAAGTCTTGAATATTATTTTAGTTCAAGTTGATTATGTCCGAAAGATTATTTATAGTTTTTCTATATTACAATCTTGATCGATTCCGTTGGTTTCTGCTTGTGATTTAAATAGTTTTATTTGTCAAAATGATTTTATTGTATTGATATGTTAAAATTTGAAATATCCATATCGAGAAAATATATTTTAAAGAAGTTTCAATGAATTGAAAGTTAAAATTTATTTGAATGATTTTTTTATTAGTAAGTAGAAGAGTTAAACAATGTTTATATATGATTAGTCGAGACAAAGAAAAAGATCAATATGGATTAAAAAACATCAATTATATAAATGTTCAATTATTTCTTAATTTGCTGATATAATTAAAAAAAAACAACAGAAATAAAATAAAGTAATTTTTTTTCTAAAATCAAAATGTTCTCTTTTTAAGGTATTATATCTATTGTCCGAGAAAAAATAAATAGGCGACTGGTCACTTTTTGAATAGCTTTTGATAGGAACAAGATAGAGAGAGCCACAATTTTCACCATTTGAAAAAGTAACGTTCAGGTCATCGATCGGTATAGAACACATTAAGACGAAATATGATTTTGTTATAGATATATTTCAATGAGTACTTTTTCCTTTCAGTATTTTCACAATAATTTCAACTCAGATTATATAAAAATGTAGTTCAAATCATCTGTTTTCCGCTATAAAATTAACAATTGTTTTCTTTAAAATCCGCTTAGAATAAGAGGTTGAGAAATAATGAAATGAATAATTATTTTATAGTGAAAAATAGATGATCTGAGCTACATTTTTTCATATAATTTGAGTTGAAATTATTGTGAAAATAGTGAAAGGAAAAAGTGTTCATTGAAATATATCTATAACAAAATCATATTTCGTCTTAATGGTGTTTTATACCGATCGATAGCCTGGACATTGCTCTTTAAAATGGTGAAAATCAAAGTTCTCTCTATTTTGTTCCTATCAAAAGTTATTAAAAAAATGTCCAGTCGTCCTTTTATTTTGTTGTGTTTTTTTTGACAATAGTAAATAGTTCGATATGTAGCGTCCTCTATACACATAAATAGTATATGGTAGAGGTGTTCATTGTTAAACAATTATTGTATGATGACACCATTTAAAACGAATAGAAAAATCATAAATAAAATCGTTTTATTTATTTATAATATTGAATAAAGTTAAAATAATAAAAATGTCATCATCATCAAGTTCATCTCGTAACAATCGTCATAATAATAATTATGGTCGACAAGATTATGATGATAAAGATCCATCAGCTAGTCAGTTGAATGATTCAAATGAAAATATAGTTCATATTAAATTTCTTTTACCTGGAACAACAACAGGAAGTGTTATTGGAAAAGGTGGTGAAAGAATAGCTTCTTTACAAAAAGAAACAAATACAAAAATGAAAATGTCTAAAGCTGGAGTAAGTTTTATTATTATTTTAAATATATAATTCAAATAATAAAATAAATATTTTTTAAAGGATTATTTTCCTGGAACACAAGAACGTGTTTGTCTTGTTGTTGGAACAATTACAAATGTTTTATCTGTTTATGAATTTTTATCAGATAAAATAAAAGAAACATTTCCAGGTGATCTTATTCGATCACGTCAAATTAAATTAATTATTCCAAATGCAACAGCTGGAGTTATTATTGGAAAAGGTGGTTCAACTATTGAAAATATCAAACAAGATACTAATGCTTCACTTACAATAACACCAAAATCTGATATGTCGGAAAGAGTTATGACTATTACTGGTATTTTCATTTTTCTTTTTGTTTTTGTTTTTGTTTTATTAATTTATATTTAATCGCCTTTTTTTAAAGGTGAAGATGAAATTCGAACAAAAGCTTTGGAAATAGTTTTAGAAAAAATCTTAGAAGATCCTCATCATGATAGTGTTTCAAGTGTTAATTATTCAAATGATAAAATTCCATCAATTAACCCTCCATCAATTATAAATGATATTCAATCATTTCATGATCGTATGTATTTATAAAAATAGATCTTTTTTTTTTTTAACTATTGAAAACAATAGATTTATATTTGATTAAGACTATAACAAATTGTTTATTAATATTGTTTCACAGTAAACACATTCTATAGAATCGAGATCAATGGTTTTTTTTCTTCGAATAGTTGAGTAAATCGAAATTTGAAGTGTAATATAGATTAGAATTAAAATATCTTATCTCATTCATGTTTAATTGAGCGTTTAACCAAGAAAATATGTTGACTCAATGAATAATAAAAATATAAAATAAAAGTATTAGAAACAAATAGAAAAATAATAAAAAAGATTTTGAATATCTAATTTAACTTTATTCTCGTAAAATATTCAATTGAATATAAAGATGATTAAGCATTTAAAATTTTTATTTATTTAAAATATTGACTCTAATATCAAATAAACAATTGATTATAAGATAACAATAGTCAAATTTTATTTCCTATTTACTGTTAACAATAAAACTTATCGATTTGTCTATCTACCTCAAATTATACTGTTTAACATAATATTTTTACGAGAAATTTCAATGGTTTTTTGTTTTGTTTTTATCTTTATTTTGATGAATTTCTATTAAAAAAAAAATCAAACTTAAATATATAATTTGATAAGATGGAATACATGGAAAAATGAATGGTTTAATATCAATGAATTCCTCATCAAATATTTCTCTTCAATTAAGTGGTTTACAAAGGTTAGCACAATTAATGATTAATGCTGGTGGAACAAGTCATATAACTGTTGATTCACTTGTTGTAAGATAATTAAATAATATATATATAAATAAATAAAATAATAAATAAATTTGTTTAGCATTCATTACAATCACTTGGTTTTGTTGATCCACATATAAGAGAAATAGTTCAATCAATAACAACTTTAATTAATTATGGTTTAATAACAATTGAAAATCCCTCTCGAACAAATATTTATTCTCCAACTGGTTCAACTCATCATACAATATTTCCAATAAATCATAATAATTATTCATTATCACAAGTAATTTAATTATTCATTTTTATTTATTTTATTTTGTTATTTTTTTCTAAAGCGTGATCGTCAAGATAATTATTCTCGAAACAGTACCGATATGGATTATAAAAGATTTAAATCTGATCAACAACGAACAACTAAAACAAAACGATAAAAAATTCGTTATTGTTTATTTCTTTTAACATTGTACATTTATTCTGAGTCGTGTTTCGTTTCGTTTTTTTTTTTTTTCTTTTGTAAATAATTATTCCTTTAAAGACAATGGTTTTCTTTTAGGAAACATTAACCAAAACAAATAAACACAAATGAAAATTTATTTGACTGCTTAGCTGTCATTTGTGAGTTATATAGTAATCCAACCTTTAAATATGATCTTCGTTCTTTTTTCTTTTTTCTTTTTTCTTTTTTCTTTTTTTGTATCATTTATTCACGTAAAACAGAATTTTCAAAAATAAACTTTTTTTCTCTTCTTTATTAATCTATCGAATATATTAATCATATTCATTTTTATTTTCAAAATCTCAATTAGTTTTCAGGAAAAGTTGCATTTATTATCAATAGAAAGTATATTATATTGATATATCTATATATATATATATATATTATTTTAAAGAAAAACAAACTTCAATCGATAAATTTATTGTTTAAAGGCAAAATATATGTTCAATTCACTTCACATATATAATAGAATCCATATAATCGCCCTGATGGATATCCATGCATAGATTCCCGGCAAAACAGGCGTGTTTTCGCTGTCAATGAGAAAAAGACGAAAGTTTTCTAATATTAGGAAGGAGATACTCCACCGTGGCTATTTGTGCGCCTTCTTCTAAGCCATCAAAAGAATTGTTGGATAAGTCAACAAGTAAGGTCTGTGATCTTACGGTATTGGCTGGGAATTAGTACAAAAACTAGTTTGTGAAGGAATGAAAAGCCCAAGTTTTTCTAATAAAGCAACGATTTTTTTTGCTTTTCCATGGTGCAGAGCTGAAGTGGAGCGGTTCCAAAAAGTTTGGACCTAAACCTGAGCTGAAGTGTTTAAAGGTCGAAGCTATGTTTAGCTTTGCAACTTAAATGATTATTTTTTTTTCTTTGAACATAAGTTATATGATGAATTTGGCTTAGTTTCATTTCAGGTAGTTTTTTGTTTAAGTTATAAAAAGAGAAAAATATGTATTTGTAAATAAATTTTCATGATAGAATTATGTTTAGATTTATTGATATGGATGAATTTAAATAAGGCAGATATTTTTATTTTGTTCAATCACGCATATATATATATATTAAAAATTTTTTTACCTGGGGACATCGGGACATTGGGTGATCGATGAAAATTAAAACATTTAAATAGATTTTATTAAAAATCGGTCCGATGTTTTCAATTATTTTTTTATTACTTCGAGGACATACGGACATTGAATGATTGATGAAATTTATAGAAATATTTTCTTTTTTGTATGAACTGTATGCTTTCGATTTGTTTGTTTTTGACGATGGAGATATATATAAATCAGATAAGTGAATAACGATCGACAAAAATATTCCAATGATGTATATCATTTTTATGTTATTCGATCTTATTATATGAATGATATATAGAATACATATGGGTGTGGGTGTGACTGAGGGTGTCGGTATCGATATTTTCTACAGTCACATCCACACCCCGTGACACCGGCGGCTCAGCTGTACGGCTTACATCTCTAATTGTAACACATCATTGATTTACCATAGATGACTCTATCAATGATCTCTAAATTACAGCTAGAGCACTACAAGTACTCAACATTTATGATTATCATAACACAGCCAAAATAAAAGAGAACTTCATGAAATTCTCAGCATGGTTATATTGTGTCATAGTTTCACGAACCTTGCTATTGCGGATCCCAATTCATGTGCTGCAAATTTTGAAGGCATACAGAAGTCTTGAAGTAGTCTTAGGAGAGACTTCATGGTTTTTGAGAGAAAGAACAGTAGGTTTTGAGATAGCAGTAACAAAAGAGCAGGTAGTCTGGTTTAGAGCAATGTTTGTTATGTTATACAGATCTAAAGAGGTGTTCTATCAATAGAAGAAACCGAACTTCAAGCCATCTGAAGACACCTTCCAGTAAGGTCGAAATCGTGATCACGTTGTCTCTAACTCACTTCTAAATAGATAGTCTTTCTTATGCCATATGCGTTCTATTCACAGCAGAGTGATGTAGGACGATGCCAACAAAACACAACACTTTCGGCCACCTTGGAACGGTACGTAAGCGAGATCAAAAGATTGGTGAAAGCGAATTTTCTCGTCTGTAGAGCAAATATGTTAATATTACTCGAGTGTCATAGGCCTCAATATTTTCGCATACAAAAATACACAATCTCTCTTACGATTTCATCTAAACATCATTCTTTTATTTTCAAAGAAAATCAAAACAAAAAATAAGAGCAGTCATAAATGAATACGAAAAAACAATTTCTACTAATGTACTAGATAAAAAAATCAACGAAACTGAATCTCTCCTTGTCAAATATCAATACTTATCAATAATAAACCTTCAGTTTCTATCTCTTTGATTCTCAATGATTATTCTCATAATCTCATAATCGTCAGGAAATTTTTTTTTATGTGGCTGCAAATGAATATTTAACATGATTCGCATCATCATTCATATTCTTCATAAGTTCTAATAAAAAATAATGAAGTGCTCAGGGCGTCGCTATTTGATCAATAATTCCAGCTATCCGTTTATCTTTATAATTAACAAGTGTCTTGAAATTCGTAAATGGTTTACAACGAGTTGATGAGGCATTTTTATTTAATTCTTGAAGAACCCATAATCAGCATAATTGATTAATGGCTTTGAGTTCGATGTTAGTGTATATGTTGGAAATTTATCAGGTCGTGCAATAGTATCACGTATATTAATGCCATCGATTTTTGAATAGAATATCGATAAATAAAAATAATTAGCCATAGTCAACGAAAGAATTTTTTCTGAGACAGAAGAACGACAAAATGATTCCAATGATGTTTTATTTACTTTGTGGTTTTGAAAAAAATATTGATTTTCATCAATACCATCAATAATAAATACAATTATTTTTTTAATATTTTTTAATAAATGATGAAAAATCTATTAAATCTCTCAATACATAACCAAACATTGTTTTCTGCATTGATTGATGTTGAAAGTCTTCACCTTGAATAATGTCTCATAATAAATAAAGTTTTTAAATATTTTTATTTAAGATACTAAATTCATTGAAATCAGTTTTAAGATGAGTTAGTAATTGTTCGTCTCGAAATATATTTCTTTCTTGAATTTGTACTCGAACTTCACTTGCTTTATATAATGATCGCTGTGTTTTTTGCAAAAACCCTATTTAGAAAGCCTTCCAATTGGTTGATAATATCTCCATTATAGTAATAACATATGATAGTTACCAAATTGATTTTTTCCTCGATTCGAATATCTATAAACTTCATTTCTTTTTACGAATCGTCTTCAATAAATTTTGTTACTAACACTAATAGCATTAATTGGGTAAATTCATTGTCAGACTAGTCTGTTGAATAACTACGACTCGCATGCAACGGTCCCAATGAAGTGCATTGTATAGATCATATTTAACTCTCTCCTACGATATATATTGGTCCTTGACATCGTCCTTGCTTTTTTGTTGTTGCTTTGATGTCCTTGTCTTTCCTCCTCTTTCATTCTCTCTGACGCTTGCATATATAAACATGTGCTTTTGATCAGAGCGATTCGATTGTATGGTATGAAGGATTATAATAAAGTGTACCTCCATCCACACTAATATTCCTTCTATCAGAAATCGTCACAATGGCTCGTTCAGTAAAGTAGTTTTTTATCCATATAAGATATGAGTATGGACAATTTAATCGATGTAGTTTTAATAGAAGTCCTTCTTGCCATAACATATCGAAGACTAGTAAAAGTCAATAAATACTACTGGTGTAAATGTTTTGTAAAGTAAGGATGTGTATGTCTGCTCGAGGAGATGGTTAACCCGAGAGACTGTACATTGTCCAATACGATGATGTTGTTTGTGGAGAGGCGACATGGATGATGAATTGGTTCCAGGTATTTGCGGGATGTTGTTTTAACTCACGTTGAATTACTTTATGCCACAAGCGAAGACTAAGTCTCTCTTCTTCGGTTCTTGTATGTCGGTATCGTTTTTGTAAATAATGTTTGTGCTTAATCATCGTTCTTATGGCTTCAGTAAGAGAAAGTTGCCGTTTTTTTGTCGAGTGCCAAGTTGTTGATCGAATTTGTAAGGCACTAAGAAAAATGTTGAAACATCTGAAACCATTCGTAGGGTTGCATGTTTGATTCGTGTGTAGTATGGTCTATTTCTGAAGATAAAATAGAAAGCATGGTGGTGTATAGATTCCAATTGATTTTTTGTATATATTGTTGCTCGTGTTTTAGAACAATATCATTATATTCAGCGAGAATCGGAAAATGATCGCTTCCGTTGTATGAAAGCTGTTGACCTTGTACTGCAGCTTCATGCTCCATTGAGATAACTAAATCGATAGTTATTTTTGAGCATAGAGATGTTTTCATTGCCGAATTGTGAATATGTAATTTCTTTAATTTTAACCAGTATTCAAGTTCTTGATCTTTTTTGTTTATTTGTGTGCATTTCCAAGTGTTATTCTTTGCGTTAAAATCACCTAGTATGATGTTTGCCTGAGAATTTTGCAAACTTTCGAAAGCATTTGAAGTGGTAATTTTTCTTTTGTCGGAGAATATATCGATGTAATTGTGTATGATTTGTTGTTTACTAACATCGAAGCAGTGATAATATTTGAATATTGTTGACAATCAATAGATATAGATTTTAATTGTTTGTCTATGGCTATAACTGCGCCGCCATATATGTTGGCGCCTTCAGCTTTTAACACATTATAGGAAAACAAAATTTTTGCAATTATTTGTGTAGGAATTGTTTGCCTAATTCGTTTAAAAAAATTACGGCAGATTTATACTTTTCAATCATGTCTATCAGGTTGCATTCATTGGTATAAAAGTTTCTGATGTTATAGTGAAGAGTGGTTAGCTTGTAATCATTTTGATCTGGTTTTTGATGTTGTTGCTTCCATTTGTTAAATAATTCAGTGCGTGAATTTGTCTAACATTCGTCATTAATAATTTGATAACCTATACGAATTGTTGCTTCATTTAAGCCTGCTGCTGCATTATTTAATTGTTGTTGTAATTGATTTTCATTTGTACATATTAAACTGAATCATTCTATTGAGCGTTATTATTAATGGTCTTTTGAATTTGTGTCAATTTAGTTGTTTGTAGTTGTTTTTTGTGTTGAAGTGTTTGAAAAATTGTCGAGTTCTATGCGTGAAATAAGTTGTGTATCGTTTCTCTGCATGATGTTGTTTGTGGGCGTTGATGGGCGAGTAGTTGATCTTTGGATTCTAAAATATTATCAATAATTTTAGATAACTCACCATGCACCAGTAATATTGCATTTACGCGCGTTTTTCAAGCTTTCGCGTTTGACTGGGTAGAATTATTTGTGATCTCTTTATTATATTTCTAAAAATTTTTTGAGATTTCTTAAATAATTTGTCGAGAAGATATAAAAATACATAACGTTCAACAATGATTGATTAATATTAGACTTCTGCAAAATGGTCACGGTCACGGTCTCTCGTGACCGTGATCGTGAATAGTTTTCGAAAAATTGCCGTGACTGGAATCGTGACCGTGGCCAAATAGCTCGTGATCGTGACTTAACGGTGATAAATTTTTATAATAAAATCTGATTTTTGTGAAAAAATATCAAGATTTTAATTGATTTACGGGTTTTCTTTGTTTTATTACAGAGTAAATCTACGAAATCAATTTAAATCTTGATTTTGTAGCACAAAAATCCAACCAGTAATCCAAAATTTCCGTGACTATGAATGTGACCAGGCACTTCGTGACCGTGACGTGACGTGACTGAAAAATCTTGGTCATGCAGAAGTCTAATTAATATAGTCTTTGATAAATATCGAAATATGTTGAATCTTAAAGAATGATTTTTAGAGAAGCGAAATATTGAAAAGTGAATTTTATTGAAAAAATACAAAATCAATTCCTCAATAAAATATTTTTAAAAATGTTTTAATTGTTCAAAAAGTGATTTCCATTGACTTGTGGATCGATAGAAAACAGGTGGTTGCCCAATAGGTGCATATATTTCATATACATTTCTGTCATAGATTTTGCTTGTCCAAATATGTATCCATTGTCCATCCGGAATAGATACTTTCCATTTGTCAACTTCACTTTCAACAACTGGTGCCATGAAAAGATCATCACCGAAAAAATATTGTAATTCTGTATGATAAATAAGACATGATTGTTGTTTATCATAAGCGTTTTGAACAACATGTTTGGAATAAGGCTTTAAATGAGCATGAATTCGACTCATTCGAGCAAAAAATTCTCGACATATTTTATCATTATCAAATTGTATATTTGAAGTAGGTCGATTTCCTTCATGTGTACGCATAACAACATTAAATGTTGCCATTTCACACCAACGTAAAAGAACTTCACGAGAACGTCCAAATGTTCGACCAAAGTATCCTCCAATATCTGTATGAACACTAAGAACATTACTTAATGATAATGAAAGACATGAACGAATTCCAGCAGGAAGACCAGCATCAGAAGAAAAATTGACTGATTGATCACCAGACCAGAAAAGTGAACAGAATCGTTGTACATTTAAATATCCACTGCGCATGAAAAAAATAATTTGATCCAATTTTCCAGCATCTCGAATAGCTTCATAATTGCATCGTGCCCATAGTACAGGCCAAAGATTATGTATTAATCTACCAGGTATATTAACATGAAGACGAACATTACATGGAAGATATTCACCAAAATCAGCCATCCAACCAGATATACCTAAATCAATTAAATTTGTTTTTATTACTTTCTTATACCATTCGAATGCTTGTGGATTAGTTAAATCAACAATTGCTCCGTTAAATTCACCAAAATCAATCATATAAACTGTATTTTCACAATCAAATCGTTTAACAAGAAAATCTTTTTCATTTGCTTCTTTAAATAATAAACCGTCAACAGCAATGTACGGATTAATATAAGCTAAAAATCGACAACCATTATAATCACGTTGCCATTCGATAATTTTTTCTTTTAAATTCGGATACCAACTTTCATTCCATTGCCAATTCCAAAAGACTCGTTTTCCGAATGATGTTATTCTTTGTCCACACCAATCTTGTACCCAAACACCGGCTATACGTGTTTCACATTCATGCATTGTACGTAGTTTTTTATCGATAACATCTGTACCACCTTGTACACTTAAAATAATTCCATCATGCAACCATTCTGCTAATGGTAAATATAAACGAGAAGTTTGATAATGATTGTTAAGACTCAATTCTAATCGATAAGGAATAGCAGTAAAATGAAAACGATGAAAATTTGTATCAGAAAAATCAAATTGAGCATAAGCAGATCCATAAGCACAGAATGTATAACCACGTGATGAATTAAACATGGGCTGTGGATGATAGGTTGTATGTAATGAAGGATGATGACTTGAATTAGTATCATCGTTTAGATGTAATTGATCATGATCCCATTCTGATACCCATATTGGTAAAATTTTTCCTCGAAGATCACCACTTGCATACTGAAGACCACAACCACGTACAGTTTCTTGATCGAATGGTAATGCTTCTAACGAAAACCATAGATTTATTTCATCACTATCATCAAATGTATTTTCATTACGTTTAATTATTTCGTCATCTTCGATTACTGATCGAATATAATTTGATGTTGATGTTTGAGGAAATTCAATTCGTAATCCATTATCATTTATAATAAATTTTATTCGAAAATCGTATAATTTGTTTTCATCGACAAATAAAATTTCATATATTTTATATGCATTGATCTCTTTAACACTTTGTACTTGAAGGCTTGTTTTATTCTGTATTTCATGTTTCATACTAAAATGACCAAGACGCATATTGTACGAAGATTGACATGTACCGACATAGAACAGAGGTTGTTCTCGTTGATGTATAAGAATAGGTTGACCATTTAAACGAATAGTAAAACCATCGGGTGGTTGCAGACAAAACTCCATTTTTTCTTTGTCGGTTTCAAACATTAGAAGAGTCAATTCTTATCGTCAGTCAATAAACACACATATATATATAGTCTTATCTTTGCCGTTTATTACATATGAACTAATTTTATATATCTCATTGATTTAATCAATATCCCAATTAAAGGATTAAATTATTAAAAATTTTCAAGGCTCTAAAAGAAAAAAAAATATATCTTGCCAAAAACAGTATTTTATAGTATTAAAAAAAAGTTCAATGTACATATAAATGGTTAAATCGAAGAATAGAATCAACAACAACTTTAACTTTCAAGGAAATCGAATTTAAATTAAAAAAAAACAACATAAAATTCAGCATCCAATTTAAATTGTTGATAGCAACCATCATCGAGGTTCTTAGTTAAACATTTTTATTAGAATTAAAAAGATATATTTTGTTACTTTTAAACATTCATTAGCATTTTATTAAAAAATAATCCTCATAAAAACTTTAGCTCCATATGTTGAACTAGATCGAACCTCCGACTTAATTCTAGTCCATTTTTGGCTTTCAGAAAAATTCTTCTAACTTCAATTTTAAAAATCGCTTCCATTCATTTTTTATAATCATTTTAGTACATATGATATTATCCTTCTGTGGACGGAAAGCACAAATATGTGCTTCGGTTCTGACTCAATCAGTATGCAACCTAGGCATTTTTCTTATGAGCCTAAGTCATTAAAGGTGCGCAAAAATCTGCGATTTTATTGTGATTTATAAGACCGAATAAATCATTTAAACAGTACCGATTTTCATAAGGAATCCCGATTAATCTACAAGCTTTTTATAAGTTAATGAATTAGTAATTGTAATCAATTTTTCATAAAAGAATCTCCAATAAGTTCCTCAAAACTTCCCGAGGAATCACGACAGACATTTCATGAAGATTTAACGGATTTTCTTGAAAATCTAGTAAGATAAATATGACTGTAGTAAAATTTGATATACGAGATCGTTTGTTGTTGTATTTCATGAACTTCTCGTAAATAAGTGGGATAAATTTTTTTTCCCTATCCCCGTAAATATAGAAATATAATATTTTATTCAATGATACTTAGCGATAAAATTATAGTTGATATTAGTCTAAATAAAAAAAAAAGAACGTAATTTATTTTTTTTAAATAATGCTTACTGATGAAATTGATGTTACGATTAGGTATGCACCAGTACCAGTTTATAACTGGTAACTGGGTCCCTGTGGCACTGGAAACCCAGTTAACTGGGTATATATTTAACTGATCTATGATTTATTAAATCATCGATAGTTTTTCTTGTGTTAGTACGTTACAATTATCTAATTCCGATATCTTTAACATATTGTTAAGAATCCAAATTTTCATCAAAGAAGGTGTGTCAAATTACGAACTTGACGTCTCAAAAAATCTTAACTTAATTTTATTATTCTAAGAATCCGCGTTGATCCTTGATCATTTTTCACAAGTTTATTTCGCACTTTCTCAGAACTCAATTTTTTCATACCTGGGGGTTCACCCAGGGATTGAAAAAATTTTTTTATCATCTTTCTATTTGATGTCTTTCCAGTTTCATAGAACTCGGTGTGCTGATTCCAAATATCATATTTTTTTAAAAATTAGTTGGAAAATAAGAAACAGCTGGAGCATTTTTTTGAGAGTCCTAAAACCAGCTTTAGACATTATGATCTGTAAAAATCTTATTTATGTTCGATAAAAATAGGCTCCTTTGACGGAGAAGTTTTTTTTCTATCTGGATCTATAAGAATATTCAAGATATTCAAATCTTTGTCTATCGATAAATGCTGAATACCGTCCCGATTGGGTCATATTGCTACAAAAAGTGTTTTTTTCTCGGAAGAATTTATCATTTAAACGGGCGTATCAGGGAGATATTGTTACCGAATACGTAACTCAATGTGCTCTTTCTGATGATAATATTTTCAGCTTCAAACTCGACGTCTGATGAAGCACTTTTGTCCCCAATACTATGCTTGACACTGAGTTTGTGCCTTTTTTGACTGATATTCGACGATTTTCGAACACAATAGTTCGTCTTTCACTTGAAACAAATATCATATTTGGAATCAGCACAAAAATCGGAGTCGATCTATATATATTTCGAATTGTTTCTCCGACTTTTTCCCGGTCAAATTTTTACTCCTGATACCCTTCACGGATATGTAAAAAAATAAATTTAATCAAAAACTGATATGGACTAGGTATGCACCAGTGTTAGTTAATTGGGTACGAGTTGGACTGGGTATATATTTAACTGATCTATGATTTATTGAATCATCGGTAGTTTTCTTTGTATTAGTATATTACAATTATCTACTAGTAGTTCTAGTATTCTTAACATACTGATAAGAATTCAAATTTTGACCAAATTTAGTGTTCTTCTGTTATTAACGACCTAATTACCATATCACCACTAATTATCAAAATATACGTATATGAAAATAATCAAATACACATTGAGTAGGAATTGATAAGATGGTGGATAAAGGCGATTTTCCTAGAACTCCAAATGGTCGAATGTTTGTCTTCGATACTTCTATTAAATTAACACAATTATCAATATTTTCTTGAGTTCGAGGTTCAGGACAAGTTGTTTGATATTCATGCCATGAATAGAGGATATGGCGATGTATATTACAATGTGTGCCTTCGAGAAGGCATCGTGTGCATGAAAAATAATCTGTATGACCGGATAAAAGACTATATTTTGATCTCCCAGGCAAATCACCAACAATTAGTTGAACATTTATGTTAAATGGTCTGACACGTATAGAAATAGAAAAGAGAAGCAAAATGATTATTTTAAAAATTATAGAAATATGTTATAGATTACAATAGTCGGGTATTGCTGAATACGTTACATGAGTAGGTAAAAGAAGATCTATAAAATTCAGAGTGCATGAAACGTGTATGCTTTATTTCGTATTCAGTTATTTGTCAATCTAATATTGCATAACTGTTGATTATTATCATGTTCTGCTCAACTACGACTAATCACATCGAATTCAATTGCACAATATATTAAAAAGGATTAAAAAGATAAATCTCATATTTTTATTTCTAATTTTTAATAATCATAACACATCTTGATGATCATTTTCTGCATGTCTGTAATGCAATATACATCTAAACTGAAGTTTTTCAAGTCAATAACCGCTACAAATCAGGGATAACGTCACACATATTATTACATACTATCGACGTTTCCACTTAAATAGTTTATGTTATGCAAAGCTATCTTGAAATGATCTGATTGCGAACAGTTTTTTTTTAGTGATTGATACTTATCTTTTTCACCTAAATTAATAAGAAGACCATAAGTTTGAAGACGTTTTATTGTTTTCACAATATTTCCTAAAAGCATATCAGCTGTTGGACTGTTTGTTGAATGGTACAAGGCAAATAGTATCACATTACGTTGATATTCACGTGCAGGTGGTAGAATTTCTACGATAGTGCAGAGAACCTATACCAAAATAGTTAAGAATAATTTTTATCATCAACATAAAATCACTTGGTTATATTTTTTCCCTACCATTGACGCAAATTACTAATTCTATTCCCATTTCTAAAAAAACTTGTTTTGTTTAACTCTTTTGCGTTCGATGTCAAACTAAATTTGCAGATTAATGATGCTCGAAACGTACTCTTCTACAATTAGCATAAACATTTCAAGACCAGAGGCTGAAGAATAGATAGTCTTTTGTATCAAACAATTCTATCTTACTTTCATTGGATTCTTTCTAAATTCATTGATGGATTTAATTAGATAATGATATCTGTAGAACATACTCTAGACCCTTTGTCAGTACAAAATGAGCATCTTTATAAAGGAATTTGTAGATATAGCATCATTTTGCAGCAATCGATTCAATTGACAGCAGACAACAAGGAATCATATTGCGGAAAGATGTATATTGTGTTATACGCGAAAAGAATGCTCAACTTCCTGTTCTTAAAGAAAAATCTTATTTTGCGGTAATTATTCTTTTTGTAAATTTTCAAATAGAATATTGTTAAGGCTAGCTGCACATTAAAACTGAATCAATTACAGGCCACATGGAGCTTCTTGAAGATCTAAAAGTTGGTTTCCCATCAGTTACTAGCAGCAAAGTTATAGAGTTTTTTTTTCATTACTTTTGTATACATCACCTAAAATGAAACTTATTTAGTTTCAAATTAATAAGATAAATAGAACACACCATTAGTGATATCATACATAAACTCATGTCGATAATTAGCAAAAAATTCTATTAGGTCGAAATTCATTTTCACAACTTGACGAATTTCATCGGGAATAGAGAATAATATAAGTTCTATATTCATATTTTGATCTCCATTAGGACAATTACATTTATCACAAAATCTTGATAGTTGCCGGTTACAATTGGAACAATATATATTTGTTTTAAACGTGAATTTAACTCCCACTCGTTTCCACAGTTCACGACCTGATTTTGGTAAACCAACATTTGATTGAATATTATTTAATAAATCTAATAATCGATCCGTATTTGACTTATCAAGATTAGCACTACGAATGAAATCAATGATTTGCGTTATTTCTTCATTTTCATTACTATCACTTTCACCTTCTCTAGTTTCAGAGGGTGAAGATTCAAATAAATAAAAATCACTATCAAGTTCAGTATTCGATTCTAAATCATCCGTAAAATTATGATTATCTATGTTACAGCATTATAAAACAAAAGAACACGTATTAGGAATTCAAGCAAATTGAAATATTAAATGTACCTTCATTAAGAGTTGAATATTTCCAGTTGTAAATATCATTCGATAGTGCTGTGGATTGTTGCTTATCAGCAATAGCTTCTCTACGATCTTCATCAGATTCGTCGTTGAGTATTACCACAGCAATAATAGAAAAAGGTTCTACATAACCATCGGAAGAAAATAAATTAAGTTGATCAGTGGTGAACTTTATATCAGTAATCGATGTATTTCGTATTGATAAATTCATACACTGTTCGCGTATTGACTGTCGATATTTAATATTACGCTGTCTCCTCTGCTCCTTTTCTACAAAAAGAAGAAGGACATGAATAAAAATTGCAACGATAACGTACCATGACGTTCGAATTGAGATATTAAATCATGCGTATTATTTTTCATACGACCGATAAGTCGAAAATGATTAATTTTAATTTACCAAAAATGTTAAAATTGAAAAAAGCTATCCTTCGACAGTTATCTCTGAGAAAATGAAGACGAAATCTGGAATAATTATTTTCATAGAAAAATTGAAAAAATATTATAAAATAAATGCGAAAACCTCGGATTTAAATCCGAGAGTTATGTGTACTTCAAAAAGTGAATGAGACAGATGAGTCATCCTAGAATGTGTGGACATCAAAATTATCCTGGCAAACCTTTTCTATAAAATACTTGATTTCTATTGGTCCCTGCTCAACCAATGGTATTTCAAGGCAAATGGATGACAGATTCGAGCTCTCCGCCCCAAAAAACCTCGAAGTATNACTGGGGCGCTGACCCCCTCTTGACCTTTCCCTGGACCTAGGGAACTACCATGGAAAGTTCGGTGACCGTAGCTATTACAGGGATTGAATGCATAACGAACAAACAGACAAACAGACAAACAGACAAACATTCTTCTTTATATATATAGAAGATAAATCGTTTCATCATCATCAATATTTTAATTAGCAACCATTTCTAAAACTTTTCTTTAACATGATTTGAATTTTTCAATATTATTTCGTTCACAATAATAAGTATTTACTTCATCATTTGAACAAACCATTTTCATTTGTTTTTTATATATTTTAATTCGATGAAAACTATTTGTATTATTTCCAAGCATTTCAAAACATTGTTTATAAATTTGTTCTCTTGTTAGTTAAATTAATTGATGAAGTGTTGACATATATAAGAATGGAAGAGATGATTTTGTTAATTTTGTTCTATTAGCTAAACATTTTTCATTAAATTGACTTTCAGTAAATAAAGTATTAAGATTTTTTTGTTCATTTGGAGAACATTCAGTAAGAGCACGACATCGAAGTTCATAAGCTTGACGAGCAGGTATAGATGGAATCTATCAAAAAATTCTTTATGTAATTTTGTTAATTCATTTCATTAAATCAATTTTCATTATTATTCATGAAATTGACCCATTTGTCACAACAATAACAATTGTTAATAGAAGACCAATATGAATATACATTATGACAATTCGACTATGAACTCTAACCCTGATTATATTGTGTAGAATTTGAAATAAACTTATTTTAGTTTCTAGAAGACAATATCGATGAGAAGAATGATGACGAATGAAATATATCTATCTCAATATAGCAGTATATGTATTGTTGTTAGAGAGAGATATGTACTAACTACACATTTCTTTGTATCATTAATATAATATTGCCTAAAATAGAGAGAAAAATCTAAATGCACGTCATCGACTCTATGCATGAAATCATAGGAATAATAAAAGGTTCTTTCTTATCATAGTGTAGTCATTAAATAGAAGACAGAATTTTTAGCAAATACATCAGTATACAGAAGATTTCCATGATTTTATAGAAATTTTGTGAGATGTAAATATGCTTCTTACGGTTCTTATCTCATATTAAGGTGGAAGATTTAACAGAGATGAAGTAAAAACGTCTATTCGAAAGAATTGTGGTAGCTACAGATCATGTTTATTTAATTGCTATTTTTAGTGTGTATGTCAATGAAGTTCATACATGCTTAAAGAACAAATTGCTAAACTGTTTTAATGTTATATCGATGAATAGAAATATTTTATCAATAATTCGAATATGACAATTGCATTTTTCTTTTTCTTTTGTCGATATAATGTCACTCTTAGCTAAAATCGATGCTCAAGTCAATTATATTTTATCACTATAAATCAAATGCCAAAATCTTCTAAGAAAACATCGACAAAAAACGAAACATCTTCATCTGTTTTCATTCTTTCTGAGAATAAAAATGCACTATTGACCATCATCAACATCAAAAACTAATAATGAGAAACAAAATCTATCAAATAATTCTTCTTTAATATTAGAAGATAATCAAAGTGATTTAATGACATCTGAAAATTTTTCTTTTAGTCATTTGTGCAATCGTGATGTAGATCATTTTCTTTATATTTAATAAGAAAATTTTATATTTAGATCAGCGATTTCCCATCATCAAAAGGAAATGATGTTGGTTTCGATCGTCTTCGTTCATATTATATATTGTATATTGACCATGACGGACTTAGTCGGTCGTTATTTGATTCATAAAACACCCGATGAATTGCGACAGTTTTTAATTGAAAAAGTGCAATGTAGTCAATCATTTACTGATGAAATTACTCAATTGATGGATACATGAACACTACATAATTTAGGAATTGGAAGAGGAACACGAACAACACCACTCAAACAATATGTGTGGACACGACGCTCTTACAGTATCTGATACTTTTACGCTTCACTCTGTTTTTCTAGATGATTTCAATTATTCACATCTCTTAAATTTCTTTTTTTAATAAATTTTCACATTTTCTAGAAATGCAAATCATCCATGATACAGCATCAGAATATCATTTTTAATCACATTGCTACTATAAAAATCTGACTCACTGAAATATGAATATAACATGTCTTTATAATTCCATTTTTCTAATCTGAAAAATAGATGAAATTATCTCATATAGTCCGATTCCAGTCGAAGATAAACATTTTTCGTGAAATCGATATGATTTCTATTGCAGAATAGGTGCTTGTTTACTTCAATCACACCTCACCCTCCTTAATCTCAATTACAGTACTATGAAATTTAATTTCATCCATAAGATATATCTTATCGCACTAAAAGAAATTGTTCCTACGAAGAAAGAAAGAGACAAAACAATCCACGTGCCATGTTGTAGAAAATAAAGAAAAGAAGAAAATGATGATAAGTGCTTACTAGTGCCCGGCGTGACCAACTTTTTTGGTCACGGTCACGGTCACGGTGAGCCCAGGTCGTGAGCGTGAGTCACGGCCCTTTTCATGGTTTCTCAACATGAAAAAAACACTTTCCAGAAAGAGCTATTGCAATGTTTCCTTGCCAGATTCTTTATGGATTCAGTCAGAATCCTTCCAGGATTCGCTTTTTCCTGAGGGAACGGCGAAATCCTGTAAGAAGTGTGTATTCACGAAGTTTCAAGATCCTAACAAAGTTCGAAAAAGGATCCCATCAGGATTCTGAACGNATATCTCTCTCTGAATTTTTTTTCTGAGCATGTGTAAATTTTTAAAAAAATCGATTTGCTTTTCATTAGCTACATGATGGAGTGCAAATATAGAAACGAAAAAATGCTCTTATAAGCAAATGAGAAGTTCAAAACTGCTTTCAAACAATACAAGTTCTTCTTCAAAATTTCTAGATAATTGTAAAACAAAAGTTTTTGTTTCAGAACTGAACAGGATCTCTAAAAAACTAGGGTGTGAGTGCGAGTGCGAGTGCGAGTATGATGTTTCCATTGAGTCACACACACCCTGATCAGAAATAATAAATCCGGAATAAATAAATAAATCCGGAAAACAATAAGTACCGACAACCCTTGCAGTCCTACCTTGAATATAGCTCATATTTTATCTTCAAAGTAGCATGTTTAGAGAGAACGTCAACAATGTTTCATTTAGTAACTTATCAATGTATAATGATTAACGATTCTATTAAAATGAAGTTAGTCTCTCGTAAAGTTCTTACCGATTTATTCTATAGCAACTAAATAATTATTGATCGAAATCATAATCTCTTCGATCATGTGCTTGATGTTTTGTTATTGACTTAAAGTGACTTTTCTATCTGATTAAGTTGTAAATTTAAACATTCGAACGATTTGTGAATAATTGATAAAATCATACTTGATCCATGAAAACAATTCAATTGCTTCCATTTCGGGCTTGATCTTGATAATCTGTGTGACTGTCTGATGTTTCGAACAATTGCAAATGACGATCATTTGTGCCTTACTCGATTAGAATAATTTTAATTTACAATAAAATGCAGCTTTGAACTAGAGTCAGTTTTTCATCAGACTACTGTTTTTATTGATAGAATTTTCAAATACAAACAATTTAATAACTAAATTATGAATGTAGTCGACTTTTTCGAACACTCTTAATCAGAATTCGATTAGGGATATGACAACATAATTGACTACAGAAATAATATGATTGGAAATAACAATGATGAAAATAGCTGATTTAATAAAAGTGCTTCATCGGATGTAACAAACATGGATCACAAATCTATCATCGATGTCAACCTTAAAATATACAACATCTATTGAGAGCAAGACTTTTAAATGTTATTTTAGTACATTTTTTTCATACTTCAGCCTGTTTTGTTTTTCTACAGAAACGAATCGAAATATGAATTCATGAAGAAATCTTTTCAATGGTTGCATATTGTTTGAATCATGAAATTCGAATTTCTTAAAAACATATGTTGATTATTTCAAAATATCATTGACGAATCTCATAAAGTTTTTGAGTAAATTCAAATTCTGATCAAGATAGATTCAATATTTTTCGAAAATTTAACTAATAGTTTGATACTTCGAATTGTGAAACGTGTTTTGTTCAATGCACTGTTTAACAAACAAAGATTTTCAAAACTGAATGTAGCCATAACAGAAGTACACAATATTTTTCTTTTGATAAAATCGAAGATAAATTTCAATACGAATCACTTATTCCTTTCTTCATACATTTATGATGTTTCATGTTCCATAGCTCATTAAATAAGAGCATCTATTCTGCTACTCTTAATAATTGTTTCTTTTTCTTTCACTAACAATAGAGGTACAACCACTAAGAGCATAGAAAATATGTGAAATCTGCTCCAAGAATAGCAATTAATTCGAAACCGAAGTGAACATCACATTGGTTTATCGATGGAAAAGTAGTTCAATTGAAGTTGCAATGTAAAAAGTTGAGAGAGTATTACGATCTATCTGCTAATAGTCTAAATAAAGATAGACTTTGACAGAGAAGATAACATGACAAAAACTTGTTGATTGATTGACTGACCTTATGCTACTGTAGAACGAGAATGATCAGTGATGGGGTGAGTGTGCGTGTGGTTGTGGTTGTGGATATTTTTTAAGATACCGTCTAATGCCCACACCCACACCCATACTCTCTAAGTTATCGTCGGATCAAAATTTCAATGATGTCATTTTTTCAAGCTCATGTTTGAATCTGGACGTATGATTTCACCACGTCTTTCTTTTCTACTCATTGGATTTGTCAGCAACGGCACATCGAATCGATCTCCATTGTTTCTTTTTTTGCGAAAGTAGGATCTGAAAGAGAGTTGAACTTACCATGAATTCCGTTCATGGTTCTTCGAGTTGAGATCATCAACAAAACACTGCATAATTTGTTGGAAGAATTTTAGCAAGATCCATGACTCTTGTATTTCGTTCTAGCATTTTATCCAAAGGCTGTTTTTCAACCAATGTTTTTTGTTTTATGATATATATTTCATACTTAATAAACAATAGTAAATTACTCTATATTGAAAAATCTCTTTCAAGTGAAAAATAGCAAGAAAATAATAACCAATATGTTTTTAGTAAAGTTGATGTTGAATATGTAAATATAGTTAATATTGTCGTTTTGTTACTATCAAAGCTGAACTAGAAGAACGAAAAAGATTTATTCAGTGTTATTCGAAGCTTAATTTGATAACGAGATAAATAAGTTGGACGAAATTCTGACAATAGCTAAGAGGTATATCTGCTAGTCACTGGTTTGAAGAGTGTTTAACAAGCTTTACAAATTAACTAACAAGGAAAGGTTCCCAGGTGTTACGCGCCGTTTTGAATCGGGTATTGGTCATTTCATAAAGCTCAGTGAGTACTACATCTGGTATAAAGGGTTCGTCCCCATACAGAACTTGTAAGGAATTGCGTACTACCATACCTTCTGAAAAATTATTATGAGGCTCTTAGTAGGAGACTTGGATTTCAAAAGTATTATCATTCCAAGTAGTCTGGATTTTTCGATTGAATAAATCACAACCGATTAAATATATTCATATGTCACACTTAAGAGACGCTCCGTGAAAAAACAGAAGATTTTGGGATATAAAAAAGACATGGTGGTAAAGCGATTCGAAATCTCACCCTATAGGAAGTTAGGCCTTGATGTCCCATAGAATAATCCAAAATATTACGGTTCAAAGATCGACTCCTGGCCAGCTAGGGTGGGACGACCTGAGACATCCCCCAAACATACCTCAAAAAATGGCTAAAAATTTTTAAAATTAACGTATCATTCTTTTTAAATTTTTCTCTTGAAATTTTTTCACTGTTCAAATTGTGTCATATACGATCGAGATTGGCATTTCCGAGATTGAAAAAAGATCGAGAAATAATCTAGAAAAAAGAATATTTTGAAAATTTATCTTTCTTACGTTCAACCGCGTTGTTTATATGGCGCTATGTATGCATAACAAAACGGTGAACGAATAGTCAACGGACAGAATGCGACAAACTCGTATATGACACATTTTTGTGCTGAAGTGCACGACACATAAACACGACGCATTTAAATTTAGTGTACACATCAGACGAATCAGACGATATTTCAAGATTTTGTTCGTCAAAAGTTTATCTTTATGGGAAATAAATATCATATTCGGAATTAGCACATCAAAATACATCGAAAACCCTAGACATCATCGAAAAAACCTTTCCAACTAAATTTTACCTGTACTCTCCCAGGGGTTTTCCTTCTCGATTTTTTCCTGTGGTACCCCAGGGAGATATTTGATCGGCCTGCACATTACGGTAATAAAAAGTGACAGAAGGCAGGATTTTTTCTCGGACTTCTTTATGTCATTTTGTAGCTTTTTGAATGCTCTATCGATGGTAAAATAATCGTTCTGGGTCTGCATAAAATAAGGTGACAGCAGCTTCTACACCAACCAGGTGATATCCAAATATACCCAAAATTACACCAAACTAGATAATATTTTCAAAAGTTTTCGACCACGCTTTCACTCTGACTAAACTTCTAAATACAATTTTGTTCAGAATTAAATTCTCTATCCAATGATATATAAAACGTCTTCAAACATGTCCTGTTATGTTTCCCAATATCTGAAAAAGGTCTGGTCCAAAATTCAACCCAACTACCAACATGGTGCTTACATGGTCAAGCTCAAAAGTGACCTGAAACCAGATGGATCAAGCTAAAACTTATAGGGATGCAATAAAACAACGCGCCCTATAATTTTGTGAAAGTTTCATGTTAAACGGCTGTATTTTTCTAATAGAGCCGATTTCAAGGGCAATCCGCCCCCGTCCTTTGTATAATTATTCGAAAAGCAGCTTTTCATAGAAAGTGAATAAAACTTTTTTTGACAGTTCCGATCGAGCTCATTCAAACGCCGATCGGAAGAGCGGTATCCACTCTGCCGGTATGGCACATTAAAAAAAAAATTTTGTTTTTTGATTTTTATTAAAAAAGGAGGGAGGGGATAACCTTAACCGCATGCGCATACGTTTTGTATTTTATTTTTTCATCATCATGTAATGCATTGTATTAAAAAAAATATACCAGAAGATGAAATAACAAAAAAATCAATTCGTCATGTATCAAAAAAACAATTATCTTTTTCGAACGTTCGAAATTTGATCGCACAAAATCTTGTCCATTTTGAAAGCAAAAAGTGCAACTATAAAATAAGCGGTCTTATGTAAATTGTAGAGCTTTTCACGCTGCATCTTCTGATATATTTTGTTCTTTGAATACAATGTATTAGATGATGAAAAAATAAGATATGAAAAACACGGTCATTTATTATGTCCCACCCGTTTTTTGGCAGAAAGATGTATTGCAAAACTTATGCACATGCCGTTATATCGATAGATCCAGATTTACCGTTTAAAAAAAATAGAGCCAAGGGATTAATAGTTAAAAACTTCTCTACGGAGACTCTGTAGAATGGTTAAACCGGTAAATTTACTTACCACAACATCATGAGTAAAGCTGAGTAATTCCAGGCTTTCGCTACTGCAGTAGAACAATAATTATTAATACTAAACTTTTGAACACGATGATTAACGTTATCAACTACATATAAATTACCAGTTTTATCAAATTGCACTCCTCTTGCGTCAGGTATGTGGCTAGCTACTAGCATTCCAGTTGTTGCACCCGCAAGCCATTTCACCACACGATTATTGTCCCACTCAGACACATAAATAGACCCGTTTCTATCAACTGCAACTCCTCCTGGAAAACCAAGCTGATTTAAGTTGGGCCCGTTTCCATTTCCTCCGGCCACTGTTACCCCATTCAATGAATTTGGTAACACTTTTTGAATACGATGATTAAACGAATCTGCTATAAAAATATTGCCACTATCATCGACAAAAATACCTTCTGGAAAGTTTAATTGATTAGGATTGCTACCATTACCATTCCCGCCTGCAACGACAATGCCTGTAGTTGCTCCGACATCCCATTGCATCACTCGATGATTATTGTAATCTGATAGATAAATATTTCCACGTTGATCAACAAAAAGACTCCAACACTTGTTAAACTGGTTGTTACTGGGACCTACACCATGTTGACCTATTACTGTTTGACCACTCATAGATCCCTTCATCCACTTTTGTATTCGATCATTTCTATCATCTGCAATATAAATATAATCATTTTCATCTACAAACACCGCTGTTGGATAATGCAACTGATTTGAAGCTGAACCATTGCCATTTCCACCAGCTACAATTTTGCCAGTCAAAGCACCGGGTGCCCACTCTACAATACGACTATTGGAATAATCTGCCACATATACATTGTTGTTACGACTATCCAAAAACAAATCAGCTGCCTCATTGAGCTGATTTAATGCTGCACCACCGCCGTTCCCACCTGCAACTGTTGTTGCATTTTCAGACCATGTTGCCGTTGAACAGATTGTTGGAATTGCTGATGATTTAACTAGAAGGAATGAAAGTACATGCTGATATAGAACAAATTTCTAATACACTAAATTTATTATACGCCGAGATATGTGCATATATCGAAATCATGTTACTTTCATTAAAATTCATGGGTAGGTCTTTTTGAAGTGCACCGGACTTTACATCGACTTTCTGCCCATCGTATGGCACTTTCAGAACTAGTAGAACTCATTACGGTGATCACAAAATGCTCTTAAAAACATTTCCAAATGACCGAATGATATCAGTTCATCGGGCAAGCACTATAAAGACTTCCCAGCAAAATTGTTTTTGCTATTACTTTGCCATTTCAAAAGATAAAGAGTTCAAACCGCTTTTGCTAATACTACTCACCAATACGAACATCTTTTGAAGCAAAAAACTTTTTTATCAGTGCTTTGGCTTTTTAAGAAAAAATTATACAAAAAAACAATTTTTTGCGTTTTCCCGTTCAAATATTTCTATAAAGACAAAATGAAAACTTAACATCAATACATCATTTCGAATCCACAATCAACTGTCTTTATAATGGTGATAATCATGGGACTTCAGCTATTTACGAGATTAACTAGCAGAGCAAACACTAACCGCTCGTTTTCAATTTTTTACCAACTTCCACTTCTGCCATCCGTCCACTGCAAATTCTACAGACTGTCTCGGTATCCAATGTTTATGTATACATAATGAGTACTTCAAAATACTGAAACAATTGTTTTTGGCTGATGCTTTAACTCTGAGAAAATGAATCCCAAAGTTTTGATCAAAAAGTCAAAAATTTGCCTCTAACTGTCAATTTTCGCTTTTAAAATTTAGCTTTTATGTAATACCAATATCATATTCGGAATCAACGTAAAAAATTGGCTCGAAGAATACACATTTTTATCTCTTCTGAAAATTTTTACGTTTTTCGAATTTTTGCCTAGAAAGATTTGCTAAGATTTTCATCCAAAACTGACAATCAACTAAAACTTTCGAAACATATAACATTCGACTCGCGGCGAATCATTCCCAAGTGATTAAGAGAGGGTTCCTGACAGGACCCACCACGGTCACCGCTGAAAAATGTTTGATTTTCGATTTTTCTGTCTCAAATGAAAGGTCAGGCCCAATCATAGTCAAAACCAAAATATTAGACCATTCCGTTTTATCTATAGAAAAAGCGAGCTGAAACACTGAAAAGGTGTCAATTTCAGTCTCTAAAAATGGATATTTTCGAATATGCTTAGTATTTTGACATGATTTCTCGAACGACTTCACCGTTCGAGCTGGGCGATGTCTCAAAAGATAGAACCTTCCATAGGCTATAAAACCAGTTTATTTGATCGATATTCATATTCTGTGCAGGGACATCTCAAGAGAGATACCACTGAAAATACGAAAAAAGCACTGGTCCAATATGGCGCTATTTTGACCTTTTTTTCGTCAAAGCAAGAGGACCTAGAATTATTTGTTTACCGAATATAGATCTTGTCCAGACACATCTGCTGGCATATAAATATCGACGAAAACAAACTGGGGGCTCGAGTTATGGTAGACCACACTCCGAACTGATCCACTTGGTGAAAATCGGTCTTTTCACTTGAAGCCATTCAATTCTAGTCAAAATAAAAAAAGTGACATCAGATTCGTGCTCAGCATGAAAAACTGAGTCGAATAGGGTATATTACATTTTATCTGAGAGTCTTACAGTCAACTTTGCTTGATATGTCCTTGGTGACACTGGTGAACCATAGGGCTGATATCATATTTCGATCATCCACGTCAATGAGATCTCTGTTTTGCCAAACGAAATATATGGTCTTGTAGAGCCTATCAGGGGCTACAACATGCACTATTTGGATTTTAATTTTGAGTGAGTTAAGATGGCAAAAATGNTCTGTGGGTGGGGGGGGGGGGGGGGGGGGGGGGGGGGGGGGGGTGGGGGGGGGGGGGGGGGGCGTGGGGCGTGTGGTGTGGGATGTGGGTGTGGTTGACTTTGTCTGAAGCCAGAGACCAACACTCTACACCCACACCCACACCCACACCCTCATGTTACGTGTAATAAATGTAATAAACAAGGTCATATAGCTAAAGTTTGTCGTTCTAGACAAACATCAGCACATTCCAAGGTGAATACTATATTTTCAGTATCACACATACCTACTACAGATGAACATCCAATTCAGATTCAAATTCAAATTGATGGTGTACAAGTTAATTTTGAATTAGATACAGGTTCTCCTATTACGGTTATTAATGAAAGTGTTTGGAAATCAATCGGAAAACCTGAATTAAACCCAATTAAATTAACTTATAATAGTTTTTCAGGTCATCCGATTTATTTTAGGAGTGAGGCTCTGGTTAACGTGAATTACAATGGTCAAAATACACGACTACATCTATTAGTTGGTGGTACAAATCGAAATAATATTATTGGTCGTAATTGGATTCATGCTTTACATATTAATACACAAACACTTGATGATATTGTTTTGAAGAACAAAATCCTTCATGTTAATTCGGAACTTGATAATCTAGATCAACTTCTTAATCATTACCAAGAGATTTTCAAGAAAGGTTTAGGCCGTTGCAAAATCAAAGCCCAACTTCATATTAAACCAAATGTAACACCAAAAATTTGTAAACCTCGTTCATTATCATTTGCTTATCGCCAAGCGGTGGAAAATAATTTAAATCGTCTTGTTTCTGAACAGGTCTTAGAACCAATTAACACCGCCAAATGGGCTGCTCCAATTGTAGTAGTTCCAAAACCTGCCGATAATGTTAGAATTTGTGCAGATTTCAGCACTGGAGTTAATGCAGCATTAGATATTGATAAATATCCATTACCGAAACCGACTGATATTTTTGTTGCACTTAATGGTGGTACATTATTCAGTAAAATTGATCTATCTGAAGCTTACATGCAAGTCGAATTGGAAGATAATAGTAAAGATTGATTAGTTATTAATACACATAAAGGTTTATTCCGTTTCAATCGACTACCATTTGGTATAGCTTCTGCACCAAGTATATTTCAACAAATAATGGATCAAATGATTGCTGGTTTAGATGGAACAATTTGCTACTTAGATGATATTATAGTTACTGGGAAAAATAAAATTGATCATTTAAATAAATTATTTATAAGAATAAAAGATTTTGGTTTTACTATTAATAAAAGTAAATGTGTATTTTTACAAAATCATGTCGAATATTTAGACTTTATTGTGGACAAGAATGGTATTCATTCATCTCCTTCAAAAATCAAAGCAATTATTGATATGCCTAAACCAACAAATCTTTCTCAATTACGTTCATTCTTGTGTATGATTAACCATTATTCAAAATCCATACCCAAATTATCCGATCGCTTATCGGTTTTCTATTCGTTATTGAAAAAAGATACTATTTGGAATTGGAATGAAACATGTGATCAAACATTTACAAGTCTTAAAAAGCTTTTCACTTCTCCATTAGCTCTAACTCAGTTCGATCCAACAATTCCTTTAGTATTAGGTGCTGATACATCAAATTCTGGAGTCGGTGCTGTTATATATCATCGATATCCCGATGGATCTGAAAAAGTGATTGCACATGCATCAAAAACAGTGACACTCACTGAAAATCATTATTCACAAATCGAGAAAAAGGCACTGGCAATTATTTATGGAGTAGAAAAATTTGATCAATTTCTTCGTGGCCGTAAATTTACTTTACTAACCGACCATAGACCATTAACGTTTATATTCGCTTCAAAAGAAAAAGGTATTAATACCAATGCGGTTAATCGTGTACAACGTTGGGCTATTCGACTCATGGGATATACATATGACATCGAATATTGTTCAACAGATAAATTTGGTCAAGCTGATGGACTTTCTCGATTACCAATTGGATCTGATATTAAATTTGATAAACAAGATACTGGTGAAATTAGTCTTCTTGCTATAATTCAAAACGAATATCAAAATAATTTACCACTTCGTGCATCACAAATTGCTCAAGCTACTGGAAAAGATTCACTTCTTAAACTTGTTTATGATTATATTCTTTCAGGTTGGCCATCAAAACATCCTGAACTTGTTCAACCTTATTTTAGAATTCGAAATGAATTTTCAACGTCAAATGGATGTATTACATGGGGTTTACGTACAATTATTCCATCTTGTTTTAAAAATCGTCTTTTAAAACATCTTCATTTAACACACTCTGGAATGAGTCGAATGAAAGCAGAAGTTCGACGTTATTTCTGGTGGCCATCACTTGATAAAGATATTGAAGATCTTGCTCGTAAGTGCCAAGCTTGTTCACAAAATTCTAAACAACCAGCTAAAGTTCCATTACAACAATGGCATGGGCCAGAGAAACCTTGGCAACGTATTCATATTGATTTCATGGGTAAATTTATGGGTTTATATTTTCTCATTATTGTCGATGCACATTCAAAATGGTTGGAGGTGATTATGATGAACAGCATTACTACTGCAGCAACAATTGATGCTTTATCATCGCTTTTTGCTCGTTATGAGTTATGTAAAAAAAATTGTATCCGATAACGGTACTCAATTCACATCAGAAGAATTTTCTGAATTTTGTGCTCGTAATGGTATTCGCCTCATTAGAACAACACTGGCACATCCACAGTTCAATGGCTAGGCGGAAAAATATGTTGATACAGTTAAATTTGCTCTTAGAAAAGGACTTTATAATGGTGGGAAAATATCCGATGTTCTATTAAAATTTCTATTTTCTTATAGAACAACTCCTCATGCAACAACTAACACAAGTCCAGCTGAATTATTTTTAAAAAGACAACTACGAACTGTATTAGATTTATTACGTTCGAATGCAAATGATCTGTCAAATGCTGCTCGGCAACGTTATCGAATGAACTTTGATCGACACACAAAAGAACGTTATTTTAATTCAGGTGATGAAGTTCTTGTACGAGATTTCAGATTTCATCCAAATAAAATTAATTGGACACCTGGTGTACTTATTCAGCGTCAAGGATCTTGTATTTGGGCCATTAAAGTTGGAGATAAAATATGGCGTCGACATGAAAATCAGATTAAACATCGATATTGGTCTAGTGATGAAGATTTTATTACTATTAATTCACCTACATCAAATACAACAACTGATCTTGAGAAAAGTTTAACATCATCTACTTCTTTATCTGATCTGGATCCTCAAACACTTCGACGTTCATCACGATTTAAAAAACCAACACATCGTTTAATAGAAGAAATTTAAAAGGGGAGGAATGTGATGTACTGACTCAGCTACTGTTCCTCTTGTTGGTCTTTTCCTTCACTAGTTCTATTCTTTTCATTCTTTGGTATATTCCTTTCATTCTATGGAATAATTCTTTCGTTCTGTGGATTATTCCATTATGACTCTTCATATACATATATAGATATGTTCATTCCTGAGATAGTTGGTTGGTTGTCCTCCACTTCTACTTTCTGTTCGTGTTCTTCACCTTCTGTATTTCCTTGTAAAACTCACGTATTCAATAAACCAGATATTCATCTATAGTCTCCGTTCTAAGAGTAACTTCAATACGTGACAAGATACAATCAAAAAAAGAAAATTGATAATAAGTAAAATAATTAACAATCATTGTAAGACCATATTTATTTCTCTAAACAAAAAAAATAAACATCGCATAACTTTTTAGTTAATCTCTTTTTTTTAAAATATTATGAAAATATAAATAAAAATGATTTATTTGATCTAATTTGTTTTTAAATTGAATTTTCATATAAATATATTTGATTTATCTTGTTGAAACAATAAAATAATATTTGATAAAGCTAATTTATAACATATTCTTAAATCATTGACTATTTCATATATTTTTCTTATTGAAAAAGTCAATGTTTTAACGTAATATAAATTATATTTTAATTTCAAACTATTCTACAAATAAGATTATATTTTAATAAGATTTCTTCAATACTTTCAATCAAATATATTTTACCAATTATTTTAAAATACTTTACTTTTCATTCTTTGTTAATAAAACTAAATATTAGTAAAACAGATGATTTTATTAGATAGATAAAAATCTCATTAAATAGCTAATATTTTCAAGTCATCGTAAATGAAACTAGTCAAGCCTCGTTCACTATAGTAATTCTTCTCATTGTACATTCTATAACTCAAGAAGGAAATATGTTTATGATTCGGCGAACCTATCATTAATTTTCTTCGTGTTTCTTGTAAGTATTTAAAAGTTGTGGATATTCAACGCAATAATCGATTGATCAAGTCGTACGTTTCTTCCCTTATTGAATTATAGATTTTATAGTGAAAAGAATTATCATATATAATAAACTCGCCTCAATTTAAACGATTAAGACTGAACTAATCTCGTTTATCCAACTTTCTATTTTATACTTACAGTCCTAAGAATGATTAAGATACTTTTTGTATCTAGATGTGACACTTTGTCTTTATTTTACTTTGAAGAATTTTAAGTTAGAAAACAATGCTTTTCATACATAGATAAAAAGTTTGCCATTTTAAAGTTTACTTTACTCAATAAAGTAAAGATACAGTGCCACTCCTATTTGTCACAATCATTAAGGGACATCCTCATTCTCCATCTGTTATTCCTTCGATAACGCCAGAGTGTTCAATTACCGTTCAACTAGACATTGTAACCACATGAACGATAAGTATTACTTAGTCACTCGGACTTCTATTCACTTTTTTTTCTCCTAACTTAACATTTCTTATTCGTTTGTTCTTTAGTATATGAAGCTTGTTCAACACAAAGTAGACACAAATGAAGTGATAAAACAGCGTAGTGAACATTTATACCACGACTATCGATAACGTTACTCCTCCAGTATGTCAATTTTTATCATAATAAAATACGAAATAGTTTGATTATGAAAGAGAATATTATCTCATCGGTCTCAATTTTATTATGGTATTGATCAGTGATATATTTCTTATTAAGTTTCATAGTGCTCATTCAAAAAAATACATGTTCATTAACGGTTTTCTTGAGAATAAAAACTCAAAATAATTCGATAATAAATATTTCATTTTACTTTGCATTCATAGTCAATAATAAAGAATTTCTATGAAAATTTCATATAAATAATATTATTTGACGAGGAATGAAGCGGCATCTGTTGTTAAAACATATTATTGATCTAATCAAAATCGAGTTATTTTCTATCCATGTTATCCTTATTTTACTTATTTCATAAAATATTCTTTCAGTTGAAATTGAAAAGACTCTTAAATGTCTTTATCAAATTCAATTCATATTTCTCTAGTCTTGTAAAGTGTTGATGTGTTCACATTTGGAGAATCATCTCTTTTTGGTTATGATTCATTAAATAAGTGTCTTGTCGTTCATTCATTAATTGAATTGAACAATACGAATGATCCACAATTTGATTGTTTACATTTATCTGCATCTCCAACATCTTCTATTCGACGATTAATTTTAAATCCAGATGAAACTATTCTTGCTCTTATGGATGATAAAACAGCTTATCTTGTGTATTTACCATAACCAAACAATTCACCATCAAAAGGTATGAAAAATAAAAATGAAATTTATTTATTTATTTATTTTAATGATATTATGTTCTCGTTTGTGTCCTGTAAATGTTATTCCTTCATTACCATCAAATTCGACATTAATAAGTAATTCTTTAATCAATTTTATTTGGTTATCTTCAATACACATGATTATTGTTTATTCGAAACCATCATCATCTGAATGTCATCTTTATAAAGTTCGACCATCAAAACCGGATGGAATTGAATATCTTCAAAAATGTTATGTTGGTTCATCATCAGCAAAAGAACAAACAAATAGTGGAACAACAAAGAAAAGAATTTCTCTTCGTCAATCATCAGATATTGTCAAATTAGATTTAGTTAAAAGAAAACAAGATTTAAGATTAATTCTTCTTTTTGCTATGAAAACTAATGGATATATTTTTATTATGGAGATCGATCAAAATCAATTAGTAAATAAGTAAATATCTTTGATTAATATACAACAATGTTCAACTCATTGATTTACGAATAGATTTTACTTTTTTGCTTGCATCGAAAAAGAAAAAAATTTAATGAATAGAATTGATTAAGATAATTTTTTTTTGCTGAGTATCTCTTTAGAACTATTCGTTCGTTTTTTTTTATCATATCGAATAATTAAAAATAGTCAATGAATATTTCAATGGTCTTAAAACAGAACTCTTGAAATAATTTTTCAATCAGTCTATTTCTTTAATTCATAGAACTAAATTCGTCTTATTTTTACATATTATAAAGATTCAACATCTATTATAACGGGTGCACCAGGTTCAATGGTCGCGTTTTGTATTCCAATTTTCATTCACTTGATATATTGTATTAAAAAAACAAAATATATCACAAGATGCAGCGTGAAAAGCTCTAGAATTTATACAGAACTAGCGGAGGTACCCGATGTTAGTCGAGATAATTTAGTAATATATACTTGACATATTAGAAAACAATATCGTTATGATCTCCTATCAATTTTTGGAATTCGATATCGCAAAATATGCTCAGATCACTTTCCGTTTTCAACTGATGTTTTTGTCATTTTTAATTTTTTAAAAACATNTATCGATTAGGTTACTTTAAAAGTTCGGCCCATTCCATCTATTTTAGAGGGCGCCATAGGTAGTGCATTTGATATTGATTTGCTTAAAATGTGCTCTTTTTCTGCTCTGTCCGTTGACTATATTTGATAAAATATTCTTTTAGTTGAAATTGAAAAGATTTTATTAAATGTCTTTCTCAAATTCAATTCGTATTCCTCTAGTCTTGCCAAGTGTTGATGTATTCACATTTGGAGAATCATCTCTATTTGGTTATGATTCATTAAATAAGTGTCTTGTTGTTATTTCATTAATTGAACTAAACAATCCAAATAATCAACGAATTGATTATTTACATTTATCTTTATCTCCAAGACCTTCTATTCGACGATTGATTTTAAATCAAGATGAAACTATTCTTGCTCTTATTTCTGATAAAATAGCCTATCTTGTTTATTTACCACAATCAAACAATTCACCATCGAAAAGTATTAATAATAATAATATAAATTCATTTATTTATATTTATTATTTTAGGTTCTCATTTATGTTTTGTAAATGTTATTCCTTCATTATCATCAAATTCTACATCAATAAATAATTGTTTAATAGATTTTCTATGGTTATCTTCAATTCATATTATTATTGTTTATTCTGAACCATCATCATCTGAATGTCATCTTTATAAAATTCGACCATCAAAATCTAATGAAATTGAATATGTTCAAACATTTTTTGTTGGTTCATTATCAGCAAAAGAACGAACAAATAGTGGAACACCAAAGAAAAGAATTTCTCTTCGTCGACCATTGGATATTGTCAAATTAGATTTAGCTAAAAGAAAACAAGATTTAAGATCAATTCTTCTTTTTGCTATGAAAGCTGATGGAGATATTTTTATTATGGAAATTGATCAAAATCAATTATTAAATAAGTAAATTTCTTTAAATAATATTAAAAAAATGTTGGACTCATTCAATTCTCATATGAACTTCAATTCTTGTTTGCTTCGTAAAAAAGAAACCAAGGTTTTATGAGCAGTTAGAATTAGAATTGAAATATATGTTCTATATAGTTGTTGACTTAAGACAACAAATATATCAATGATCCCAAAAGAGAACTCCGTAAACATTTTTTCGTTTAATCTATTTATTTATTTAATTTGTAGTAACAACTTTGTTCAACAGAAGTTCATTTTTATTACTGTTTTTATTTATTGCTACAAAGACTCAATGTCTATTGTATTCAATGCAACGAATTTTGAAGAAAAAATAGTTTTTCGATAAAATGACATTTTACGAGAGATATTATCAATTAATTAATCGTTTTTAAGTCGGATCTGTGTGCATCATATCTGACGTTAATACTCTATGAATATCGTGAAAAGAGTTTCATTCGTTAATTTATTTCTGTGGAGATGTTGAATTTCTATGATATCTATTAAATCAATGTTATCATCTATCTCAAGATTAATAGAATAAGTTATTTTAAAGTTTCAATTTGAAAATTTTCAGAGAGACAGATCTTAACGAAAGTAGATTATTGTCAAAAATTTCACATCTTTTGTTTTGCTTCTATCCTGAAATAAAAACATTGAATTTGCCGGTGTAGATGATCGATATAAGAAAAAAAAATCATTATTATCATAGTTGTATCTTAAAATAGAAATAATGAAAATATACGAGACGTTGAAAATAAACTATTATTGGTTAAAATCTGTCTCTATGTCAAACTTCAAGTCAAAATTCTAAAATGAATTTTCTTGATGTTTTTTTAGAAAGATTCTGACATTAACTTTAAAAAAAAAATAAAATAAAAACGTAACATCTATATAGTCAATAAACTAACGGTTCGAACTTTTTCAGAATATTCATAGTTCATTAGAGTCAACATGATGCAAGCAATCACCATTTAAAAGAGATTAATCAATGAAGATACTTCCATCATCATTAGTTAGAATATTATTCTACGAAACAAATCTTTTCTCTTTGTTCATATTGAATTTGAATTTATTTTACTTCATGATATTGTAGAAAAATAAAAAGTTAGAGTTTTTCAAAAAAACATTATTTAAACAAGTAGCCAATGACGTGGAACAAGGTATTTAGCTTGATCGCGATACTAACTTTGTTTCGATTTAACCAGTTTTTTTATAAGAAAAATATTGTAAGTATAGATTCTACAACAAAGTGACATTTTCATCATAATTAGCTAGTTTTTTTTTCTTTCTAATGGCATATAAATTTGTCAGAACATTGAAGAGTTTAGGTGAAGGTTTATTTTTCTGTCTTTAAAATTAAATATTAATATTTGATAATATTCAAAAGAAAAATTTGTTTCACTCAACATATGAATTAACTCGAAACTCGTAGACTTATATAAAATAGTTTACTGAGATTAGCTTTCATTTAATATTATTGATAAATAAGTTGACATAAGTGCGATCAGCTTTTTTTTATGTTAAACTTGAGAACAGTTTGTCCATATTTATGCAGAGTAAAGAAAAATATTGACATGAGTTCAACATTTGTTTTGTTTTTGAAATATTTTAAAAAATAATGTGACTAAAACTTTATTAGTGAAAAACGATTAACATCAGAATTTGTTGGTCCTATTTGTATTCTTCCATCAACATTTGATAATTATGGTGCTGATCATAGTCATTCAAATCTTATTTGTTTATCATGTTCACCATATCCTATAGTTATATTTACACGTGATAAATGTCAAATAAATGAATGTATTGTTCTTAATCCATCAATTGATCAATATTATTTATTTACAATTGATTCAATTTGTTTACCAATAAATGAAAATAATCAAACAATAAAATCAATAATTGTTGATGAACTTAATTCAAATATTTATTATGTTTGGGATTCTTTATCAAATATTTATTCAGTTGAAATTTTATGGATCGATCAAATTAAAGAAAAACAAAATAAAATTCAATCAACAAATATTCAACATTTAATTAAATCAAGTGATTCAATTCAACAAATTGGTTTAATTCAAACAAATAATAAAGGACAATGGTTAGCTATTATTACTAAAACACAAATTAATCAACAAAAGGTTTATTTAATTATTTTATTTCATTCTAAAATTGTTTTTTTTTTTTTACATTAGGAATTAATTCTTATTCGTCCTCGTTCTTTGTCTCTTACACCATTAACTTCAACACATATCAAATCTTTACCTTTGACTGAAACAAATAAAACTAACAAATCAAATTCATCGTCTGATTTTGTTCATCGTATTCGTAAAATTCTTGCTCGTGATCAATCATTACCAAATAAAACACTTTCATCATCATCATCATCATCATCAACAAATAATATTTCTCATTCAGATTTAGAAAGAAATCTTTTTAATTTGTTAAAACTCATCTCTGAACAATACATTGAAAAACAAGAAAAAGTTCGTATAGAATTAGAAAATAAACAACGTTATTTATATGATATTCAACAAACACAATTAATTGCTAATCAAGAATTATTTGAAAAATTTGAACAATTTCAAGAAAAATTTCAAACATTAAATCAACAATATCAACAAGTAAGCAAACTCAAAATTATATACCTATCCCATTACGTTCTTTTTTTCATCAATGAAATCACTATATCAGACTTTGAATATTTTTAATCTTGTTTAAAGAAAAAAAAAAAAAAAAATTCTCAAGAAAGAGTCATTTCAACTTAAAATAATTAAAGAATTTATTATATTTTATGATTTTGAATTATTAAAAGTTTGTTTTTATGAGAATAAGTATAATATTCAACATCGACATCTAAAGTAAAATACAAAAAAAATTCATTTTGCATGATAGACAATGTTTCAACAAAATTTAATCTGCAGAAAAGAACTCAAAGAAAAACTTTAATAATAAAGCGTAACGACAAATAGAAGAACATTTACAAAAAGTATTTTACAATAAATCCAAGTTTCTCATCTAATTTGACATTCTGATTTCGATTAATTTGATTATTTTTCATTAAGAAAAACCAGTTGAAAATTTAATTCTCGAAATACTAATCAATTTCTTTTACTGTTTTATATGAAAATGACTCTTTCCTTAAACTATAAATTAAATAAAACAAAAAAAACGAGCAGAAAAATCTAGACTCTACTTTCTTTTGATTCATTTTATTATAAATCTTTATTTTTTTTTGAAAAAAACAGGAATCTGATCGTCGAAAACATCTTTCATCGAATGTTGATGATCTTTTATCTGTAATTGAACAACACACACCTGTTGTATCTGATGCAGAAGTATTAATGCATCAACAATTAGAGAGATATCAAATTCAGATAAATTCTCTTCAAGAAAAAATCTCTCTTCTGAAACAATTCATTACAAGACAGGAATCTTTTAATGAAAATGAACAACAAATTGATCAATCATCAATGGAAAATATTAACACATTTGTTCGATATTATAGAAATCAAATTGATCAGATGAAACAACAATTACAAATTATTGATTATAATAACTAAATATCATTTTTTTTCTGCTTGTTTAATAAACAATCATTTACTTATTTGCAAATAGTTAATATAAGAAAATGTTATAAATATCGATCATTAAAACAGAAAATAAATTATTTTCTAATAAAAACATCATTTCTATCCAATTGAAGTTTCAATGAAATATTTCGATTAGCTAATTCATTTATTGGAAAATGTAATTAAGTACTATATTCATCTGAATAATACATCTTAGATCGATAAGAAATATGCATTTAGCCATTTCAGCTTTATTAGGATATGTTCCTGTTAAAAATTTTATAGGATTTGTTGCAGCTAAATTAACTTGGATAAAACCAGGTTGATATTGAATGAATTCGTTGTTTGACAATTTTATAAATATCACCATAATTCGTATCGAGGAGCACTATTTGATGCTCAATAGTACAGGTTGTACACGATATATTGTATCTGCTTCACTATATGAATCTATTAAACATTTAATTGAATAAACTCTTGGATTACTAACTTACATTGGTTACCCGTCAAACACGTATGACAAGTAAGCTTATCATGAGTGTCTGGGTAATTGTTTTCAACAAAGATAAAACAATTACTGAGTAGTTACCATGCTGTTCAGATTGGTTTCCGCTGGTGTTGCTAAGCTGGCATAAACTACACGAAAAAATGTAGATAATTTTCGTAGACATTGCTTTTCGTTATATCGAAAAATAACGATTGACTACACAAGTACTGTTTTTTTTTATTCATATCTTTATCATTGACTTTTATTCGATATTATTATTAGCTAAGAAGTGATTGTAAAATAATAACAGATATTATCATTTCTCGAATAAAATTTGATATATGATTTTGCTGCAAACTAGCAATTTTCGATGATATTGTCATTAAAAAAACAGCTACAATGGATAAGAACGATTGTTTTCTGTGACTGAAATACTTCAACAGAAACAAAAAGAAACAAAGTTCTCCGCGCCACATACTCACATCCACCCTAGAGTTTATCCAAGGTTCAAATACTTGTTCTGCTTATCGAATATTCTACTTACGTAGACCTATAAGAAGAAACTAGCAGTAATGAATAGAATAGAGACTTTTCCTATCAGCCGATCAGCTTACAGCATGCATTTTCTTGACTATTATATGGACGAAGCATGATATTGTTTGGGTAATTTAATAGAGGATTTTCGCTTACCCCTCTATTGACTCAAATAACACCCTTTTTTATCCGTACAAGAATGGAGAAAAACTCCGCTAAAATCTGATTGGTCAATAGAAAAAGCTTTTGACCAATCAGATTTTAACAGGATTTTCTCCACACCAGTACGAATAAAAAAAAATATTTCTTGAGTTAATGCAGTAGGTAGCAGAAGTTCTCTATTAAAGAGCATCGAGAAATGCCATGTAATCTCCATAGTAGAGTAGAGTAGAGAAAAAATTGAAATGGCGTAACACAATCGCCTAAACTTCTTTTTAGGTGAGTCAAGTATTAAACAATAATAATTTTAATTTAATTTTAAGTATTAAATGTTTCGTTGCCATGTAGCATCAACGAATTATATTGAGGCGGGTGATCTTTGCTTTTCATAACAGTAGCAGGGATGTGAGTAAGATCTTCATTTCCCTCGGTCAACAGCGGTCCTAATAACTGCATCTAGGCCTATCCTATTCCAATCTAAAAACACACCCGTACTCATACATTCTATACTGAAAAAAATAATGGTACGACACCGAACCCAAAAGGGTGTTTTGGATTAAAAAAAGGTTTCGTGCATAGTACGGAACCTAAAAGGATTTCGATTTCGTTTCAATTCTCTGAACCCTTTTAGGTTTCGTAGACAGAACTACGAAACACTTGAAAAAGTATTCTAAGTCTATGTCGATTATTTTCTGGCAACCGCATTTTTTACGAAACCTTTTGAGGGTTCCCTATTTATTTCGAAAATGGTTCGGTGCATTAGAAAAAAATTAGTATGATTACCATACCCTTTTTAAAATGAATNTTTCGAACTCTGTATACGACTCTTTTTTCTACTGATATTCAACAATCTGATTGAAAGTCTCAAATTAATTTTTTTTCACAGTATTGTCTTGATAAAGATTGTGTCATATTATCTATTAAGCTCTGAATTTCGATTGTAAGTGTCAATAGTAATTTCCTTTTTATTCAGATGAATAACGATAAATATATATAAATTATCTATTGAAAAACGAATATTCTTTAATTACTTTTTTAAATATAGGTTCAACGGGAGAATATCTTGATAATTTAATGGGTGGAAATCCAAATTCAACCATTGGTCAAATTGTTGGAGGTTATCCTGGAGTTGGTGTGTTCGATGTTAGCCATGGATTTGGAGGTGGTCATGGATTTGGTGGTAGTCATAGATTCGGTGGATTGGCACATAGTCATCAATCTAGTCATTTTTCACATTTTTCCCATTATGGTAGTACATATGGTTATTCGATGCACTGATAAACAATTCCACCAATTCGAATTGTTTTCAAAATAACAATATATAACTCTAAATACTATTCAAGAGTTTCATGCTAAAAGAATATTTTTGTTTGTTTGAAATAGAGTTGTTCAAACATCGGAAATAAAATATAATGATCAAAATATATTCTTCTGTGTGGTGTGTTTTTATCAGAGTTTGTTGGTTTGTCAGATGAAACACGCACTTTAAAAAAATTAATTTTATATTTGTTACAAAATGCAAAACAAAATTTCTCTTTACAATATATTAATAGTTAGTTTCGAATAATCGATGATCAAAATAAATTTTTGATATTAAAATAAACTGAAATATCAAATGTTGATAATATTATTTAATAGATTATTTCACAAAAGAATTCTAAACAGAAGAATAAAAATTACTTTTGTTTTCATTTAATGCTCATTTCAACTTGAAAGAAACGTGATTGTTCTTTAAAACTAGTCTCTAACAGAAATACCTATCGATCTGCAGTTTTCATCATTAGAAAAAGAAGCAAAAAATCTTCATTTTTCTATATAATGCTTAATAACACTATTAGTTCACAAATCTGATTATCAGTAAGTGAAAAGAAACACTTAAAGTATTTTGAAGTACTTATGAAATTTCAATTATCAGAAATGCACATTAGATTCATCTATCAAGATCAATAATTCTACATCAATTTGAAATTTTTATTTTTGTCTGTTCAAAAGCTAGACTTCCAACATAGAATCGTCATAAATACTCGAAACAACTCGTCAGAAGTATTCTTTAAAGTTTTAATAATTACATATCTATCAATAGATAATTAGATTTTCGATCATTCTGAATAGAACAAAAATTAGTTATTTTTTCATGAAATCTTTCTTTGTCATTTAAAACCTCTGGTAATCACATAACATCACCAATCGAGTACACTACTAACAAGTTATAGAGATATAACACACTTTATACTTTGATTACCTTTTTAGTATGTTTTAATATTGACGTCAATTAAAATTTTTCTTTTCTGTCTACTCGTTACTTACGAGAGAAGGTTATCAACTGTTCAATCGCTTTTGAGTTGAGTCTATCTGCCACATACAGATCCAGATGAGCTATGAAAACTTGAAAAGTGTTTGGGCACTTAGCTTATTACTATGAAAATACTGCAATCTTACAGTTTTGTTTTAAATAAATGTCGTGATCCTCTTCAAAAATACCAGAAATATCGGACTTTCTAATTTCGACTTGAAATTTCGCATAGAGATAGATCTTAATGAAAATAGTTTGTTGTGAATGTTTCAGATTCTGTCGCTGTTCTATCCTAAGATAGGCCTATGGTAAAAGCGTGTATGTTATATAACTTATATGAATCAGCAAATTTAATGGTCTTGTTTCAGGATTGAAGCAAATGAAAAGGCCTGAAACTTCTACAAGAAACTATTTTCACTAAGATCTATCTTTGTACGAAATTTCAACTCGAAATTTGAAAGTAATGTTTTTCTGGTATTTCTGATGGGGACCACGGCATTTATTTAAATCAACACTGTAAAATTGCAGTATTTCCGTAACAATGAGCTAACTGCTGAAACTTTTTTCAGTATTTTCATAGCTCATGTGAGTCTACATAAGACACATAGTCTCGACTGAAAAGCGATCGAACAGTTGGTCACTTTCCCTCGTCAGAGTTTGTTATCTGGAAAACATTGGACCGAAAGTACGAATGCAAGCATCAACCAGTTTTGCGAAAAGAAAATATTTTTTTCTCTCTCCCTGAAGTGGATTTTTATTGCTATATACCTGCTGTTTAATTCAACGAAAATAAAAGAAAGACTTTGTATGAGTCATGTCATATGAAATTCAGTTATCGATAAGTTATTCACAGATCATGTTTTTTCACACAGCACGAAGCAAATAACGTTCACTGTAATAAACTCAGGGCGTACCAAAAAACCAAAAATAGTGGAACCGACACTATAAAATCTGACGGAAGGCTGAAGCAAGTTTTCTTTCTATATATACTGATAACTCAAATTGAACTCTTTATTGCTACAATATTTCATTATCCTTCATGTGATATTATAATATATATAACATAGCAAAAATAGTGGCGACTTGACAAGAAAAACTATCGAAACAAATGTTTGCAGTAGTCACCTTGATTGTTTACAAATAATTGCATCTGTTGGATCAATCTATTAGAAATTCTTTTTATATTCTTCTTTTTCTAACGAATTCGTAGACTGATTAATTCACAACATAATGCAATGTTTCAGAATCGTCTTGATCGCTAAACTTTTGTTTGATCAAGTTAAATAACCGAAAATCATATACAGGTAAGTCTTTAGAATCAAATGTGTATGACGTCATCTTTATGTCTTTCGGTTTAAGATAATTGAGCATACTTCTATGAATATGTGCCCTGTCATTATCGTGCTGAAGTTTAATTACATGAGTACCAAAGGGTAGTATTTGGTGCTTGATTTTGTCACGAATGGATAGCAATCAAACATTGATATAATACTGATGGTTGCCGATTTGACCTCGTTCAACAGAATAAATGAAAACTGAACCAGTTGACTTAAAGAAAATGCATAACAAGACTCTTGAAGCAAAACGGCTAAACTCCTTTCTACAATAGAAGATATCTTTATTTTAGAAAACCTCCTTTAATTAAATAATCTTTTGGAACATTAGAACTTTAATTAGTATATTTACATCAAAGTATATCTAGTTTGTAAGAATTTTGAGCTGAAAATCTTAAAATATTGAGAACAGCATTATTTCTAGGCTTCTAAAATTCTAATAACCTGTTATTAAATATCCAAAACTGCTTTAGCTTTCTGAAAAATCTTTTTAATGAAAAGTTATGAAAATAAATGAGACACAATAGAAGACCCACTCCATGAAAACTCTGTACGCGTGGTCATAATAACAAGATTGGGGTAGTGGTTTAGATGTAACTGCATGTAGTAATGGTATTTATGATTATTAGACTGATTTCCTAACATCATTCCATGGTTTTAAGAAAATCAATTAACTTTTCTCGTACAATTAAATTAATTTTATTTATTTTCTTCTTATTGAACTTCTTTGCTACAACTAATTTATCAACTGGAATTAGAGATTTCTTCACGTTCTCTCAACAATTTAATTATCATAACTATCTAGTTATTGTACATCGTAATAGTATAACACCATTTTTAAATTCATTCTATAAGAACCAAAGGCCATTATGTTTTTGACAATTTCATATTAGTTTTTTAGAAGACTACGTCATCAACAAAGATAGTATATTATAAAACTTACTTTTCTAATATATACTCGCTGATATCTTTTCTTTTTATTGTAGTTATTAAAATTCGTTTTTTATCAGATGGTATCTGTGAGGGAACAGAAATGATATTCTTTCAAATTGATCTTCTAGAAGAAGATCAGATTGATGATTTTTGTTTATTATTAACTTGATCGCCATCAATTTCACTACCCGGATTATCTTCTTCGAATGTTTCATTTTAAAAAAAATCATGAAATATAATGCTTGTTGGTTTTGCCTATTTGTATTTGATAGAAACTCTTTTGAAAATAATTGTTAAGTTGATAATCTATATAATAAATAAGATTAAGTTTTTCTAAAGCTTTTTGACGGTTTCTTCCTCGATCGCAGATCTGCATAATATTGAACATAAATAGATTTAAATTATTAAAAAAATAAACCTTATCCTAGTTGAACATCTTGCCCAAGACACAAGGTAGAGAAGTTTTGATAGATCTTGAAAATTTAGGTACAAGATAACTACATTATTTTGTACTAAGATCTGTAATTAGATCTTGACTGAAATGTGAATCTTCCGAAAACGATGACTAGAGATCATTTATAGATGCCTCTAAGAACTTCTAAAACATTCTATCCGATGTAAAATTTCACGCTAAGTCTGAATCTGAAGTTTGATTTTCTGTTAGAAGAAAAGCGAACCAAGTTAGAGTCTGATATTTAATTCGAAAAATGTCAAAACCCTTATCGTGATGAACATTCATGAATGAAGATCAATTTTTCTTTGACAATAAACCATAATCTAGTCTCAATCAATGATAAAATAATATTTAGTAACTATCGCTAAGTCAAGATCTTGAGCAAGAAATGTTACATTTTGATGTCTTAACCTTATCAGTTCATTTGTACTTAAGATCTAATGAAAGATCTTGGTACAATATAATGTGATTATCTTATATCTAACTTTTTCAAGATCTGTTAAGATCTCTGTATGTTGTATCTAAGCCAAAGTCTTGCTTAGAAAATATTCGACAAGGGTATTCTATAGACTAGACAGTAATGTAATAGCCAGTATGAATATAAATTACATGGAGAGACTTACTTTTAAAACATTAACACCAGTTTTATTTAGCTATCTATATAGTAAAGAAAATAAATTGAAAGAATTTCACTTCAATGAATAGTTCATCTAGTAGCGCTGTGCCCTTCAAGTAGAATGTTTGTTTGTAATCATCGAATAACAAAATCAGTTGAAAGTACAAATTAATGTACTTGAGCTGTAGTAATTAAAATATCTTTTATGTATTACTGTGACGATTTCTTAGATGTTTGTTTCATTTATTGTGCCATTATCTTTCGAGAAGATAAAAACGAAGAAGCGTCAATAGAGCCATATTGAAAGGTTAAAGTGTAAAAAAAAAACATAAATGATTGCTATAGAACGTTAATAATAGATACCTGTTTGGATATATTGCTGTACAAGGTTTTGAATTCCAGTAACTTCCAGTTTATTTATAGAATAAGTCTTCAAACAAGCTTAATCAATGATTATGAAATTAATTAACTGTTTATGCGCTTTAAGACTTTTACTATTAACTTGATGTATTATATCAATGATATTATTTTATGTTGTAGAAATTGTTCATTTTGATACAGGTATTATCTTTATTTTTGGTTGAGTTTTACTCAATAACATTGAACATTTATTATTCGATACAATAGTTGTGGTTGTGGTTGAAGAATAAGAATAAGAATAAGTTTGAAAGCAATTTTGCAAGATGCAGATGTTTGAAGGATTTCATATTTTTCAGTATCTGCGTATTATTTTAGTCGGTAAAGCAAATATCAATTAACATGTTGCTTTTGATCTTTTATCAATAATATGATTTGTCATTTAAAAAACATGTCATGGAATTTATAAGAATTCTAGTTTTCGAGTTGATAAGGTAAATCTAATGACTCTCAAACTGTCATGACTTCGTTAATTACATCTTATCATTGTATGAACTTAAATAACAATTATGTTGTATTTTTCTCTCAAGGTGATACATAGTTCGTGAACAAATCCATTGTATTATTCGTTCTTTCTATATTTCAAACATAGTGTAATTAATCAATTGTTGTGTGTATTTTTCAGTCGATGAATTAGTTGAGATAGATATCAGGAAAGTTGTAGGTTGTGAAGAAGAAAAATATTGATTCTGTGGATCTGACAACATATATTCAGAATCATTCATATTTCTTGAATAAATAGAAAATCTTTACAATATATTTAATAGCTTTACTTCAATGGATTTAAGGAAAAAACAATGAAAACTCTAAATAAATGAAGCTTAAAAAATAAAAAATAATTAGCGTATAGATAAAATAAGATTAAGAAAATAACTAGATCATTTATTCGTATGTGTTATAACATAGTTCCATTCTAATCCAATACGAAAAGTGTTAACCATCTCAATTATGACTGATTTATGATTATATTAAAGATGCACACTTCAGCATCTCTTGCTTCACAAGTCTCTTCTACAAAAATTCATCGAGCTTAAAACAAATAATAGCGATTCTTCTGAACCGAATCGCTGAAAATCAATTCTGTCTCAATCGAAACTGAACCGATCTCTGAAATACAATGGCAGCATATAAAAAGGTTTTCAATAATCTTAAATCAATTGTCGATATGATTAATGGATAAATATTATTGGTCAAAATCTGTTCACGTCAATTAATTGACGTTTACTTTTTCAACAATTTATCTTACTTACTATAGTGAAGTATTTTAATGGTTGTTTCTTCTGCAATCTACTATTGAACAAAATTAATTTAAATATCATTTAATGAACTCAATATGATTATTCTTGATATTCTTCTAATAATGAATTTTGACTTATATTTTACAAAATTCCTCTAGAAAAAATTATCGCTATAACAGAGCAGCCGTTTCAGCTGATAAACCATTTTTTGAACAAAAAGCTACTCAATTATAAATGTTCGATCATATGAATTGTGAATATGAGCATGAGAAATGTGCTTAAATCTTCCTAGACTGATTTTCTAGGAAAGCAATCACTGAGAAACTTCGAGTATTTCTCATGCTCAAATTTGAAATCAGCATAAATCATAACTTATAATACAATAGCTTTCGTTGGAAAAGTGATTTATCAGTTGAAACGATACTTTTTTACGATAAATGACATATTCCGATCTCGTAAAAATCAAAATCTAAGAAAGTATTTATTGAGAACTACTTTAGGTTAGTATTCAACTACGAGACAAGAACATTTGTTAATAATTGAAAATTTAGAGTAATTGACTCATCCAAATAGATATTATTATTTCACTTTTGGACTAAACGATTTCATATTTGTAGCCAACTAATAACTCTCAAATTTTATTGTTTTTTCATACAACAACAATAACAACAACAACAAAAAATGTAAAAGAAAATTCACCGTAAAATCTATAATAAAAACTTGTTGATCTTTAAAAAATCGGAATAAGTGTTTTGTTCATCCATGTTCTTCTAGCACATTTCTCATGATGTTTTACACAAGGTATAACTCTCATTGTTTGAAAAAATGGAAGTTTTATTCTTAATCGATCAAATTTTGGAATCATTTCATTACTTGATAATTGACAATAATAATCAATTGAACAAATAAATTCTCTTAATTCTACGAATTTCTCAATAAGAATATTTTGTAGATGAGCATAATCTCGAATTTTAAATAAATTATCAAGAAGTAAAGTACATCGTTGAACATAAGGTACAAATGATACAAGACAATTAAGAATATTTAATTGAGAAACTTTTTGTGAAAACTCAACTTTTAATATTCGTAATTTTTCATGATAATAATTTGTTAAATTATGAGATGTTGGTGATAAAACATCTGAAATACAAATTTCTAATTGATAAAGATTAGGTAATAATGAAAGAAGTAGAACAAAATCTTTTGTTGTACAATTTGTTATTAATAATGTTCGAATATTTATACAGGATTTAAGTGGATAAATGTTATCATATAAATTAATTTCAAATAAATTACAAAAATTAAGTTTAAAAAATTGTTCATTTCCAAAAAGAATATTAAAAATAATTTTTTGATCTTTTCGATTAATTATTCCAAGCCATAAACGAGAAAGATTAGGCATAATAGGAGAATTTATTGATAATAATTGATTTCTGGTTGGAAGATAAATTGTTAATGAACGAAGGTTTAGAAAATATTTTAAATTCAATAATGGATAATAATCAACATGAATATATATTATTTGCTTAGAAAAATAATACAAAGCATTTAGTAAACATTTATTTGTATCTTCATTTTGATGAAGAAAAACACCTAGACGAACATAACGTAAAATAAAATTTAATCGAAAATTAAGATTAACAAAACCATTAAATAAATCCATTAAGGAAATATATTGAAAGATTTCAATAATTAATTCATCAGGCATTAATTCAAATCGACTTAATTTAAAAAAGTATTTTGTTGGTAATGGAATTATTCGTTTTACATTCCTTGTAGAATGTTGTCGATAAATACAACTTGTTAATTTACTAAGAAAATTAGGCATATTGATTATCTAAAGAAAAATAATTTTATATTAAATGAAACAGATTTATTCATTAAAAATTTATTCAAATAATAATGAACAACTTTTTTTTTTATTTTTTATTTCAAGACAATTCAATATTTCAATCTTTTCATTTAGCAAAGATGAATAAAAAAATTCTTGTTTCACCTCAAAAATATTTTAGAGTTTTTCTTTTTCTATTGAAATGAAATCAAGGAGTAGTTTTGCAGCTATTATCCATGAACTCTTTTTGACGACATATTTATATCTTATATAGTAAACTTATAAACAGTTCATTATTGCTTCTATAAAAATATATATTTATATGTTCAGATCGATGAATACAAAATTCATATACAACTACAACGGACTTATTGTATCGTATTACATGGTTCAGTAATAATATTATGATCATACATCTTCGTAACCATATATGTAACAATATGCTTATTTATGGAAAAAAAATTCAGAGAAATTATTATAGATGCCGAGAACACGAGAAACAGTACTATATATATGCTGTCGTTTAATACAGTTGGTGGTCATAAATAGCAGCTGTAAATTGACGCTTGGCAGGTGCAGTATTACGACTGTATTTTATCGTACTGTACACTGTTGATAAAGGTTGTCAAGTGGTCTGAAAATTGAGTATCTAACCATTTACCATGATGAAATAGGGTTGTTATATTTCGCCTAGTACACAATGTAGAAACCATCTTAAATGGTCGCTAATGATCGTACTTATTTGACTTGGGATGAAGCAAAATGGAAACGATATATGAAAGTCGCATATTAACAGAGTAAACTGCAAGTATTTTTTTCTCTGTAAATAACCGTATTTCTTCATATATAGTCGTTTACAACGATGTTTGTTTGACCTCATTGAATTGAAAATATGATGAAGAAATGGTATTAAAACTAAGCGTTCGAAATTCATTAGAACTTGTTCTTAACACAAAAAATCCGAACTGTTCGAAGAAACACATTTTTCATATCTTGTTTGATCATATTTGAAAGATATATCTAAAGTCCTTTTACTTCAAGGTTAATCTAACCTACAGAAAAAAATATCTTTAAGATAAATCAGAAAATTTTTCAATTAACTATTGATTAACAAAAAGAAAAAAAAATAAGTTCGGATAATATTACCGCGTGAAATAAAATCAGTGTTTGTAATTTTTTTTTAATGATATAATTGATCTGATAAGCATATCTTGTTTATATCATGTGATATGTGTTTTGTCTTTCACATGTTTTTTTTTTCTTTTTTTCTTTTTTCTTTTTTTATACTAAACTGCATGAAAGTATGTCAACAATAAGAAAGATATATCATGAGGGGGATGATGAAACA